>JANHFM010005020.1:24604-36497 GCA_032468115.1 Grayia smithii | reverse complement strand
GATTCACCGTTTCCATTCACACACACACACACACACACACACACACACACACACGAGACCGAAGAATAAATATAAATCTAAAAGCATACATGATGTGATTGTTTATGATAGAAGATTGAGAGACTTAGTGAAGGATACAAAAATGAGATTTCTGAATGTGCAACATGATTTCTTTATAGTGTCAACAGAGGATCTGTTCACATCAACAGAAGGGGTTGATGTGAGAGAAAAAGAAAGTGAAGGAAACTAGAGACTGTAAAAGTAGATTGACTGCAGGAGGAAAAACTATGAATAGTTTTTCTTTTGGAAAACATATTAGTTAATCTCCCAACATACTGAATGGAAAGTGCTTGGAACAAATTGAAAAGTATCATGTCACAGAAGGTGAGAAAAGGGTACAGTACTATGTTTATGGAAAATATTAAAAGAATGCTTGGTGAATAATGGGATGAAAGAGATTGTGAAGTACAAAAAAAAAAGAATGATCATTGCAGAAAAACAGGATAAGAAAAATATAGTACATATACAGTATGGAGAACAAAGAGTGTATTGAAGTATGGAAAGCAAGGATGATTTGCAAAGATAGAAAATCATGGATAGCTTATAATGAATTGTGCTGGTGTAGACAGGATTTATCCCAAGTTTCTTCTCCTTCAATTATTCAATGCCTTTAATTTCTTGGCTTAACTCTTCCTGTGTTTTGTACAACATTGCTTATTCCAAAAGGGGAAAGCATGATGAGGCATGTAGGCATGTATAATATTAAATAAATACAATGAACACTTTTCTCTTTCTGTCATATTAATAATTACAATTGGGTAATAGCTATTGCAGGCACTCTGGGAAGATCACTTATGGCCTTGGGACTCTCTTTCTAAATTGGATTCTCAGGCATCAAAAGAACAACTAGAAAGAACATCTGATTTACACCAGCAAGTTTTTTTACAGTCATGTCCACACACTGATAGTGAAATGCCCTGAAGCCTCACCCAAAAGTTGACAGGATTTTTGAAAACCTCAAAGGCTCCAAAATACTTATGATCAGGCTATGGCCTTGCCTTATTCATGAAAGTATACAAGGAGTAAAGACAATGAAGCTTTCCATTTCAAACATTCCCATATGTTTTTCCATTTCTGCTTTCTTCTTCTTTCCAAAGAACATTTGTTAAAGAGGGAAAAGTCAGGAATGCCAAAAAATGCCTTTGGAATGGTAATATTAGGAGTTTTCATTTGGCGAGATACTTTGTGCCTTTAGAAGCAGGTTCCTCGGCAGACATTCCAAGGCTGATTACCCTTATCATTATGAAAAGTGACTTTAATTTTAATCAAAAGGATGATAACAGTAGAGAAAATATTGGGTGAAAAGATGCAGATTAACATTTAAGATTCTATCACCTATATCTGCCCATCCACCTCCAGATAGTTAACTGACATCTGCTTACCCCAGAGAGAATAAAATGTATTTAAACAAAGTTTTTGCTTATATTATGCAGCCTTTGACCCTCAACTTCAGGGTTAAATCTTATTCAAATGTTATTATTTTGAACTGATGCCTCCAAGAAAAAAAGAACATACTATCCCCAAAGAAATTGTTTTGCCAGTGTATTAAAGAGAGTTTATCTGAGTACATCAGTCAACAAAATGTACACTGGGCACAAGGTCTCAGACGTTTCCAGTTAACTAGGAATCAGAATTTTTAAAATTATTTCATGTGTTGAGAGAGGGAGTCTGAAGCAATAATTGCAATAATTGTACTGTTGGTAATTGGGGGAAAAAATTGCTTAGATAATTTGTTCCTCATGAAGGACAATGTTCACCTAACAGCTCATGTAAACCCCAACGGGCATCTTTTCACAGGATGCTGAGCATTTATTCCATATAACACCCCATTTTTCCATTAGTCACAACATCCTACAACTCTTACAGATTTTGTGCTTCAATGTAATTTCAGGACTACGTTCAATGTTTATTTTTTGGATATCTTTCTCCATAGCAATGCAAAGTGAATGGAAAAGTTTAACCATACATCCCTTTACCAGCTCCCTTCTGTATCAACTGTGCTTCTTCACATTAAGACCATAGCCAACTTACACCACTGTATCTATAATGGGTCACTGGCGTTTAGTTTATTTGCTCTGGGTTGAGAGCCCTGGCTTCAGAAGTTTAGGTTCCAATTCAACAAAATTGAAAAATGAGATGGAAAGTAACACCCCATTGAATTTATATGGAGTTATGTTAGCCATAATTTATACAGTATATTTTGGCATGACTGGTTCTTTAAAAAAAATGACAGCAATCTAATTTTTCAGTGGTTAATAAATAAGAGACCAAGCATGAGAAAGTAGAATGCATATAACAGTTATATTAAAAAAAACAGTTATTGCTTCTACATTTTTATTCTATCATTCCTCCACAGATTTCAACACAATAAATCTTATCCTCATAATAACCTGGTAAGTTAGCTAGGCTAAAAGATGAAAAACCCTGTATTACATTATATTTAGGACTCTCAGGACTAAACCTAATATTTTGTTTTCCTTCTGAAGAAGATAGATGCATATGTGGAAAAGGTTTGCAGTGCATAAAAGACAATCTTTTGGTAATTATATAGGCCACTCAGCTCAAAATATTATTACGATGGGTGTTATATCACATGTATGTATTATTTCCTTGATGTATTTACTACAGCCCAAGCACTAGAGGCCAGATAAAACAGTTGTACTTAATTTGACTTCTAACAACCCTGGTATCCATTGCCATGTCACTTGTGATGTTTTACACGTAGATACGTTCTGCTATCTTCTCCAGCCTAAATCCTCTGTGAGAATATGAGTTTCCCATTTGGTGAAAATAGCATCAACACAAAAGTCAGATTTTTAACCATATTAAAAGAGCAAATTAAATTATAGTTTTGCACATGTTCTGCATTAGGAATCTTTCTAACGGTAATATCTTTAAAGTAGCGAAAGGCTCCATTTACTATCTTGGATAAACTACCCTTTATTGCAAATATTTAACCAGACAGTGTATCCTAGTTGTATCCTGCATTGCAAGGCTTACCTGAACAAATAGCTGGCTCAACGGCTTCTAAAGTTGTAGCTTTGGATCTGAATTTGAACTTTGGTATGGAAGATACGACTTAAAATTGAGTCTGGTTCAGATCAAATTCTGCAGGTTTTTAAATATTCACTAAAACCAACAAGTTATAAGAAAATTCATTTAGTAAACAGAAATGAAAAATGCATGGAATGTAAATCAGAATGGAAAATCATAATGTTGAAGGCTGTACTACACATGACACTATGCAGGAGAGGGAACAGAAACTGCAAGAAAAGTAAATGGAAAAGGTAGGAGATGCCAAGTGGAAAATGAGATGTTTGCTTCTTTTATACTCTTATATTTTCCATGTCTATGCACACAAACACAAACATGGTATTTTTCTTTCCATCCTTTAGAAGAGCTCATTGCTTTAGTTCAAAAACAGCTAAACTAAAATAAAAAGAAATTTGAGAGATGTTCTGAAAACAACATAGGTGATGTTCCAATATGACAGAGAGAAAATGAGGATTAATTTAATGTCTGAGAAGACCTGATATGTATTCAAGATGAGTTAGAGCAGGGGTGTCAAACTTGTGTCATCATGGCGGCAACACATGACGTCTCAGGACTTTCCCTCCCCCTTTGCTAAACTGGGTGTGGCCATGGCCAGTGCATGACGCATCCGGCCCATGGGTTGAGAGTTTGACAGCCCTGAGTTAGAGCTTCAACACATCAGATGTCTTAATCAATGTACAACACACTAACCAGAATATATTATGGTAAACATAGTGCATAATGTACCTACTGTATTTATTGAACTAGGATCACATAGCACAAGGTGAATCACTAAGTGGTTGGCTAAAACTATCCAAAATACTCAGAAATAGGTGAATTTAGAATCAGAAAAGAGGCCACTTTCTAATAAGGTCACTTAGTTATTAAAGAGTATAACAAGCTAACAGATTGATACTGCTCATTTTCTGGAGCAAACCAAAAAGAACTGTGACAATGCATTGTTGTCTAGCCTCTTTTCTCATGAGACAGTCATTGTCCCTCACCTGTGTTCCTTCAAACATGTCAGTATGCCAGTAGGCAAGGACATAGTTTCCATTAACATATTAATCTGAAAGAAGAAAACATGAGAGAAGAAAGTTTTTTCTCCTTTTCTACTGATGTTCTATGCAGGTTCTCCACTTCCAGCTTCTTTTCTAGCCATGGTGAATAAGACATACGGTCAGGATATAATTTCACTCAGAAGCATTTATTCAGTCCAAATATGTTTCAACTCCCAATCACAGCTTCTTATTTTCAATTTAAAGGAAAATATATTCCAATTGGCTGCATTTACATATGCCTGGTTTGTAACATCTGTGATCTATAGATGATCATTGGTCAACATTAAAATGTGGGTGAGATGAAGGACTAATTAGATGGCTAGTTGATAGCAGGCATGGCTTTGTTTGGGGTATTTTTGCCATGTTTTTCCTGACTGCTGTTAAAAGATAAATGAGATATGAGGTGAGGAGCTCTTTTGGATAGAATATCACTTCTCACTCAAAGATTGTCTATCATCTTGCACTTCCTTTCTGAAAATGTGGTTTCTATCTTTTAGTGGAAAAAGATATACATGCACACATACACCTAAATAAAGAACATTTTGCATAACATTTTGTTGGTTTGTTTATAAAATGTGTAAAGCTGAGATTAAATAGTATACAGATCTTTAGAGTATCTTCAGACTAGTAAGTCTATAAGTATAGTATATACTTACTTAAGTATATAGTAAGTAGTCTGAAGATGAATACAGAATATAGCAGGATTAATACAGAAAATAAGAGCCTAATATCTTTGGGCATATTTCAAATAAATACTTTTTTTTTTAGCCCTCTAGGGACAGAGGAAGTTTTTGTTGGTCAGTTCAAACAAGGCAGCTTTGATGTGGGCCTTTTTATAGAGGATGGTTGGGTTGCAAATGTCATTTCAATAGTTAGTGGGCACAACTTCAAAAGAACACTAAAACTATGCTTCCCCAAAGAATTAAGCAAGAAGAGTGAAGAACAACTCCCAGTGGACTAAATGAATCAAAAATGTTAGATGGAGAATCTGATTAATCCCAGCATCACTGATCTTGCACAGAATAAAATAACACAATAATAAGCTTTATTCAAAAAGTACAAGTCACACTAATTGACTTTATTACACTGGGAAAGTTTATTTCATCCTTGCTGTTGCACATGAGAACATTGTGTGTGTTGATTTTGTTCCTATAAAACAAAAGCTATTGTATAAGGAAGATTAAAGTTGCTTATAAACTGTTGAAAATATGCTTGGCTGGTATATTGTGTCCCCCTGTGTGTTTTCGTCCAGTTTAAACAGATATTTCACTATTCAACAAACTTGGATAATGGATGGATTTTACACTGCACATATTTACTAAGTAAAATCAATGTATATAAATGAGAAACGACTCAGTAAAGTAGTAGCAACATTTGGAAGGAAACATCAGGCACAGGAATTTATTCTGTAACTTTGAATTCTCTTATCAACCCTAATGAACCTGAAATCTTGAAAGCCAATGGAGAATGTTGGATAGATGCCTTTTTAAAAATGTCCCCAAAATGTAATTAGCATATTTCAGAAAGTAAACATCTTGCAGAGCTAAACTAGCAGTGAGATTGATCCATACTAGAAAATAATGATACATACAAAGAGGTTCTGGATGGATTCTCAGCCTCCTAGAGTCACTGAGAATCAGGTGGCATACAAGTTTCATAAATTATTATTATTATTACATGGTTTTTAAACATTTCTCCTCAAGATAATACATATACATGCCACACTTTAAAACACTAGTCAATATTTATGTGTTTCTTTATTCATATCTTTCCTGATACATTATTCCCTGATATTTTATAAAAAATAATAATTTTAAAATAAGGTAATAAACATTTGGTCCCTTTAGCAGCCTGACCACATATTTGTAATGAGCTCATCACTGAGCTATGCCAAAATAAGCAAGATTAAATTGCAGATATTATAGCTGGGTATGCATTCAAAGACCCTGGCAAAACAGGAGTTATTATGTTATATTATATATTATATTACCAACTTTGAAGCTTTTTTCCCTCTGGATAAGAAGGAAGGCAGGAAGAAATCAGTACTGCCTTCTAACTACTGTGCCACCACAGATTAGCACAGTGAATGACTCCACAGGTGATAAATTTGTATAGGCCAAGTCTATACATTCTAGCCTACCAACCCAATACTTTGGACATATTACATGAAAATTTACTCCCTAGATCAGTCTATAGTGTTGAGAAAGGAGGAAGGAAAGGGAAGAAGAGGATGACCAGAAGTGAGGCAGATGGACAAGTACAATAGCAGTGGTATACTGCTGGAAAACCTTACAGACCAAGTTGGGGATATCTTATCCTAGAAAAAATCTATGTAGTCACTATTGTTTATTACTTCTTCATAATCACATCAACTAATTCACATGTACTGTACATAAAGCTTGCCTCAAGGTTATCAGTCTTTTCTGACATTCATGATACAGAATAGGTTCTAGAGAGGACTTGAAAAATGGGTCTACCTAGGTACTCTCTTTCTTGGTGGTTTTGATATTTGTCCCATCCCTAGGGCCACAAGTGGGAGTGAAGATGGGGCTGAAATGATTGGAGCAGGTAGGTCTCTCCTTAACCTGTCTATGCTGGTGCCAATCGTGATCATATGACTGTCGAAGGGACGGATCATATGACTTTCTGGAGGGAGAACTCCAGAAAGTAAAAAGTAGAAAATAAAAAGTAGAAAAGTATTGACTGAGTGCCAGTCTCTGGTGAGGCAACTGAAATGTCTCAAACATGGTCTCTGCCTAACCAACTTATTTATCTCTGATTATGTGCTTGCCAGCACACAATGGGAAATGAATTGACTGGAAAGGGGGACCACTGTATTAGATATCTCTTGTGGAGCATACCAGTAATTCAAGACTTGTGCATAGTAGTATTAAGGAGCGAGAATGCTTTTCTCTTTCAGATATTGATGGTTATAACCATACAGTTCCAGATGTAGACTGTTGTTTATAAGTTTTCAAACAGTTTAATGAATTTTCTGGTGAATCTTCAAATTTCTCATATGGATCATCACATGATTATCCTTACACTGGAAAATTGGCCACATGTTTACATGATGACTGGAACACATCAGAATGTTTACAAAATTTTGCTTGTGATTCAGTGAAAATGTCAACACTGATTTTGAAATAAAAAATAGTTTTATTGGAATATATGATTCATTCATGCTGTAGATTCTTTCAGCAAAGTGCATTTGAGAATGTTTTCAAACAGATCATTGACCTTTAGTCTCTAGCCTTTAAGTCAAGTGGATTTAACACATACTAATTGTAAATTGCTCTGCTCTACCTTTAAGCATTGTCTGCTTTTACTCAGCAACTACCTGTCATGGATTTTGAAAGAGGATGGGTTAGTAAATTGATCACAGCCATTCCCTAATAGAATTTAACAATTTAATTTCACAGGCAAATGCAGTTATTTTTCTTATGATAAGGTACTTTCAATCACTCCCATCCTACATAGTTATATTAATAGGCACACAAAATTGAACATCTCCTTATATATTTAATGTGTAGGAGACTGAAACCTGTAATGCATGTAGAAGCTAAGGTGTCTCTGATATCTTCTTCAAAAGAAATAAAATAGGGAGACATCTTTTTTCCCAAGCTTAAGTACCAAAAAAACAGTTAGGCAGCTACTGAAATTTATAGCCATAATAGTATAAATTTGTCTCTATAATCAGTGCATCTAAATGTCCCAATAACTGCATAGTAACTATTGCTCTGATCTTCTGAAAGTTCTTAGAATCAGTGTACACCTCTTATTCTTTTTCTACATTAAAAAAAAATGTGATTCAGTGAGTTTTCACATCTACAGCAAGGGATAATTGCTAATTACAAAATGAAGAGAAAAGAACAGGTTGGCGGATCAAGGGCCAAGCAAAGAACTTATTGGCTTGATACTATTAAAGCTGATACAAAGATGAACATCCATGATAGAAGTTGTGCTTGACATGGTAGCATGGAGAGCATTTGCCTATAAAGTCACCAAAAGTCAAACATGACTGAATGGTTAAAATTAACATACCATATGGATAGTGGGTTTGCTTATCAGCAATCATTATAACTGTG
Organism: Grayia smithii; assembly: GCA_032468115.1. Lineage (NCBI taxonomy): Eukaryota > Metazoa > Chordata > Lepidosauria > Squamata > Grayiidae > Grayia > Grayia smithii. The sequence goes on along the minus strand of JANHFM010005020.1, from coordinate 28,255 downwards.
ATTTCATGGTAATTAGGTTAACTAGAACTTGGAAAGAGCAGGTAAGCATTTGCTCCTCTACTGTTCCAGGTTGAAGCTGGCATAAACATTTATGTCTAAAGCTGGAGCGTATCCTACCTAAAATCCCAGATCATGCTTTAGATTAGGTGTGGGTGTGAATGGATGCATTTTGGAGGAATGGGGTCTTGTTACTAAAGCCACTGTTCGATAATTCCAATTTTCTTTACATGTCGTTATTGGATTTTATTCATCCTAAGGCATTCTAAGGACTGTTTCCATATTGTACCAATTTATTAAAGTAGCTTTGCATGGTTTTATGAATCATAAAATTAATAAGCCGAAGGTAACATTAGAGATCACTTAGTCCAACTCCCTGCCCATTGCAGGAATCAACTACAATACTGTCCCTTTCAGATATTCATCTATCCTCTGTTTAAACAACTCCAGAAAATGAGAGAAAAATACCTCCTGAGAGTCTCAACCACCAATGAAAATGTCTTACAGCTAGGATTTTTTTTCAGATGTCCAATAAAAATCTACTGTATTTCCCAGTGGTGAAATCTAAAATGTGTTACTACTGGTTCTGTGGGCGTGGCTTGGTTGGGGGAACGGTAATGTGATTGGGTGGGTGTGGCCAACTTTTTTTTTTACTTTTTTAAAGCATTTTTTTACAGCCTATTCTGCCAGAATAGGCTGTAAAAAATGCTTTTAAAAGGTTAAAAGAAAAGGCTCTGACAATCACAACTGAGTTGCCTGATTTTCAGACTTTTTTTTTACTTTTAAATGTATTTTTTTTACAGCCTAATCTGCCAAATAGGCTGTAAAAATGCTTTTCAAAAGAAAAGCTCTGAGGATCGCGGGGCTCAGCTGTCAATCACAGCTGAGCCCCGTGATCCTTGGAATCTTTCTTTTTACTTTTAAAAGCATTTTTTCGCCTATTGGCTGAATAGGCTGTAAAAAAATGCTTTTAAAGGTTAAAAAAAGGCTCTGACAATCACAGCTGAGCCATGATCGTCGGAGCCTTTTTTTTTTTTACTTTTAAAAGAAGGAAATAAGGACACCTGGGCCTGTGGGTGGCGCCTGGTATCGCCATCACAACTGATTCTCTGAACCACCTGCCACAATTGCTACTAGATTGCCCAAGCCGGTCCGAACCGGAAGGATTTCACCCCTGATATTTCCTTGTAATTTAAACCTTTGTAATTTTGGCCTGTTTTCTACAACACCATTATCTTCTATATGACTGCCATTCAAATATTCAGAGAGTTTTCATGTCCACTCTTCTCTTTACTAAAAGATTGTCACTAAAAGCATTTTAATAGTGATGGGTAAACAACCTTGTTTCAGTAGTTATGGGTTCTCCTAAGTATTCACTTATTCACTAATAAGAATTTATTCTTTATTGGCCCTCCTCTGTTGTGACAAGGAAAACAATTCTATGATTCTTTCTGTAATTACCTCTAATGCACACATTCAGAAGCATCAGTTCAAGTCTTGAAATTAGGAAGTAACAATGACCAGCCTATATGTAGTCATGACCTTTCCTACTGTTAAATATCCATCATTCAGAAGGAGAAGAGACCAAGAATGATACCTGAATGAATCTGGATCTCCTTTTAATGGACCATATTATTTCTAGAAGCCACATAATGTGTCAAGAAATCACAGCTCTTAGTTTCATTCTACAGTTATGAAATTATTTATTATTATTATTATTTATTGTATTTATATGCCGCCCTTCTCCCAAACGACTCGGGGCAGCTCACAATATAGGTCAAACAACAACAATCACTGAAACCACATACATAAATACAATATCAATAATAATCTATTATTAAAATGAAAAATAACAATTAAAAATTTAAAAATTATAATGATAGTATCAAAAATTCCAGCAACATAATTGTTGGTTATAAATGACATAATTCACACAACACCATATACCACAATTCTTTAGCTTTAGCTTCCAGTAGGCTTTCTGATACCTTCCATCATTCTCTCAAACGTCTCTTCACTTCTTCAGCGTAATGAAATGGAGCTGGTTTCAAGAGACAGAAATTCATATTTATAAGTTCCTTTTGGTATATTAGAAAACACAACTCATCTATTCCATTAAGATTTTGAAATAAGCCAAAGGCAGCCAAATAATATTAGCCTGTAGCTACATGTTGTCCACCATTGGATTAGAACTTCCTGTCTGCTTTTGTTTTCCATTTTCTCAGAATTCAGTTGATCAAATCATAACTGCAGCAGCTAAGGAGTGTTGCAAAGCTAGAGTACCAACGATTTATTCTTTGCAGAATAACACAGAATCATAGTAAGATAACAATGATAACAACAATAACAGAGCCAGTTTGGTCTAGTGATTAAGGCACTAGGCTAGAAAGCAAGAAACAGTAAATTCAAGTACTGACGTAGCCTTGAAAGTCAACTGGGTGACTTGAGCCAGTCACTCTCTTTCAGTCTAAGCCATCTCACATGATTTGTTCACCACCTTGATTATCCAAACCAGAATTAGAAACACTCACACACACATCTAATTCTGTTTTGTGGGGGAAAAAAAAACATTATCAACAAACAACAAAACATAAATGAGGCTTGTCAACTGCATGAAAACAAAACCAGTAGCCTCTCCAACATCTTTAATATTCAATTAATCTGGCAAAATTATAAATTTAAAATTTAGATCTGTTTAAATTATCAATTGTTAGATTTTGTAGCTTTACTGGAAACACAGGCCTAGGGAAGACGTTAACAATCTCAATAATGTACACATTTGCCACATGTTTTGTGAATCCAAAGAGCTACCCAGAAAGGGTAGCTGGGTTCATGTATGAAAGTGATCATCATGGTACTAAAAATAATTTGCCATCTGCTTTTTAATGACAAAGAATGCTTTGCTAAACCATTAAGACTTATGACTTTTTGACTGTCATCTCTACATTTTATTGTGGTACAGGGTCACTGCAGGATATCTAACAATATTTTTGACTCACACTATGGAGAAAATTTGAATCATGTGTTTAAGTACATTATAATTAGTACTTTGTAAGCTGTTGCTTTATTTCATATGATTCCAGAAACTTTTTTTCTTTAAAAAAAAAAGGGGGTGCCTAATTTATTAGCATTCACTGAAAAGATCATTTTGAAAACCTTTGAATGTTGATAGAATGGGGGGAAAGACAAATAAATTATTTTTTATTTTTTTATATAAATATCTGTTTATACTTTAATAGTGGAAAAAAGTAAGTAAAATTGATCTTAAGGTTGTCACCAAAGTAGAACAGAACAAAAATATGCAACTGAATCAAAACTGTGACAAGTGAATATATATATTTAATTACTCATAAGCAAGTTCAACATAGAATCATAGGGCTGGAAGTTATAGCTTTCAAAAACATTTCCATATCATTCATTGACATCTTTGATCAACATGAGTTAGTGCTCCATTCATGAAACTGAACGTATCAATTTGAACTATCAGTCAATTCATAAGGCCTGTTTATTAAAAATTAAGTGTCCATCATTATCAAGTCTATGGCTCAATTCTTATTTGAGCCAATGCAATCTGAAATTGAATCTCACCAGGCTCAAGGTTGACTCAGCCTTCCATCCTTTTGAGGTAGGTAAACTGAGGACCCAGATTGTTGG
>JANHFM010005019.1:54651-67698 GCA_032468115.1 Grayia smithii | reverse complement strand
CAGTAAAAGCTTTTACTCTTTAACCTGCTGTTGAGAGTATTTCTTTCCTGGGGAGGGATTGCAATGGGACTTTGACACTTGGCAACTGACTCATATTTATGATGGTTGCAGTGTCCCAGGGTTATAGGATCACCTTTGCCACCTTCTGACAAGCAAAGTCAATGGGGAAGCCAGATTCACCGTGTTACTAACTTGACACCTGCAGTGGTTCACTTAACAAGTGTGGCAAGAAAGGTTGTAAAATGGGGCAAAACTCACTTAACCAGTGTCTCACTTAGCAGCAGAAATTTTGGGTTCAGTTGTGGTCATACTACCTGTAACTACTACCTTACAGGTAGTAATAGTATTCTTAAGTAGTAGTAGTATTTTTAAATTACTACCTGTAGTTACTTAAGAATACTTACGGTAGCCAAGCAATTCCTTTGTCCGGTCTTATGGCCTGCATAGTATATCCTCTAATCATCTGGTTTAAAGCAGCCAATTCCAATCCATCTAAATTCATGTCTTCTATAAATATAAAATAATAAAATGTTTTGATAATTTCAAATGTTTTTGGGGTTTTATGCTTCTCATATTTCATGTTCTAATTGCGTGTGTCCTTAGTATTTTTTAGGACTAAAACCACAAGCAATCAGATTTCTTTTCTTGGTTTGGTCTAGTCATATAATCATCTCCATAACTACTAATAAAAGTATGAACTTGTCTTCAGCAACTATAGTGATATCTGATATGGGAATCTCATCATGTTATCAAACTCCTCTAAACATTCCATACAAGAAGTCCTCATTTAACAACTGCAACTGAGACCAGACTCTTAGTTATTGAACAAAGCATTCAATAAGCACCTTCCACTAGACGAGGTAGTTTTCCTCCAACTGCAGAGCCCTACCTGCTCTCATCCCCGTTGTGAATTGCCTTTCAACTTTATCAGCAAAGATGACCCTATCAAGATACCTTCTGCCTTCTAAGGGCCACTGTAGATATTAAGCAAAGTGTTGATGTTGGTAATCCCTTTGAAGTTTAAGAAAGCAACACCAACAAGAAAAAACTTAACATTCAACTTTATCCCAGGCACTTATAAATGCTGTGAAGAGAAATGCAACACTGCCACCTTAAGGTCAAAGATTAGTATATCCCAAAGTCTTAAACTGATTGCTTTTAATTTGTGATTTTAATAACCCTGTGATCAGTTCAGTTTGTTTTTGACTATTTCTCCTTATTCCATTCTCTTATAATCAAAGGTAGCTATACATCTTACTCTATGTGTTATCTTGCCCGAGCCAAAATCTTATGGTACATTTATAGCTGTAACTGAGAGGAAGCTCAGTTGAACCAACTTTGTAACTTTATTTCAAAGATAAATGCTTAGGATAGTACTGTAAAATGGACTTGCCTCTCCCTTACTAAATAATTAATAGTCTCCAAGAAAGTTACTTTGCAGAAGATCTGCTAGGATTAATGGAAAGTAGGCACTATTGTGATGACAGAAAAACTTCCATTGGATTGTATCTCTTGAACTGGATCTGTTTGGATTTTCCACATGCAAGATCACTTATTTATTTGTTTGTTTGTTTGTTTGTTTAATTTAATTTAATTTCTATGCCACCCGTCTCCTGGAGGACTCAGGGTGGTTTACAATAACATAAATAAACAAAGAAGAATAAAATACATAAATAGACATAAACAAACAACAAGACATTACATTTAAAAAGGGGCGAAATCCAGGTTAAAATATGTAATTTTAAATTTAAAATAGTTAAAAATAAGATTAAAAAGGTCAGCCATAGCCTGCTTGGTGGAAAAGCCACGTCTTCAGGTCACGGCGGAAGGAGCGAAGGTCCGGGGCGGTCCGAAGTTCCATGGGTAGATCATTCCACAGGGTCGGGGCTCCCACAGAGAAAGCTCTTCCCCTGGGCACTGCCAGCCGACATTGTCTGGCTGTGGGCACCCTGAGGAGGCCAGCCCTGTGAGAACGCACTGGGCGCTGGGAGGATGCCTGCGGCAGAAGGTGGTCTTGCAAATACCCTGGTCCTAAGCCATGTAGGGCTTTATAGGTTAAAACCAGCACCTTGAAGCACACACGGAGGGCAACTGGGAGCCAGTGCAGCTCACGCAAGAGTGGTGTAACATGGGAGTATCGAGGTATCCCCATGACCACTCGGCGGCCGCATTCTGGACCAGTTGAAATCTCCATGTGCTCCTCAAGGGCAGCCCCATGTAGAGGGCATTGCAGTAGTCCAGTCTTGAGGTGACGGCATGAGTGACTGTGCAATTCCTGAAGAATTTTCAGGAAAGCTTGCCAGCATAAGGCATTTAACTATGTTCTGCAGATGATTTCTCTGGACATAAGACACATACTCAGCAGGAAGAGGAAAGGAAGAACTCTTTCAATATTTTTGCACCATAAATATTAATGGGTTATTTGTTAGATTTATAGCAGTTCTTTGCTCCTGAAACAAGGCAGTTCACATCACACTGTTTCCTCCAATTTTTCCACTGATTAATTGTTCTTCCTGTTATCTCTGCCATTCTTCAAGCATCTATGGAGATTCTCAGTCATCCAGGTCTTGTTTTCTGTTTTTTCTTCGAAGACGTTTCACTGAAGAAGCTTCTTGGATGAGAAGCGAGACCAGAAAGTCCAGTTGCTTCTTGAAAAAGCACTTTTGGGATATCCTTCAAGTAGTATAGAATCCTGAGGATCTCTCATTGAATATGCTCCATGGGCAATGTAACTCAGAATCCTTTGAAAGGAATATCTGGAGCTATTCATTCTGTTGAACTTATCTTACAAGAGTGTTGTGAGAACAAAAGAAGGATTGAGTGTATCATTCTGATTTTCCTCTCTTCTGATGCAACTCGAGTTGGCCTCAAATTTAGTGAGGCCTCTGAAATACTTGTACTATTTTTGCTGTGCATCACAGCAATAGCTCCTCTTAATGTATTGCTCTTCTAGCTGGCCTGATTTCACACTTGAGTATTGAAATCCTGCTCACACTTCTTAAAAGGTTTCTGTTATCACCCCATATTTTACTATTATCTACTCCAAAAATGGCACCGTATTGGCTTTTTACAGCTTTATGTGCTACTTGGAAATCAAGAATGGCGAAGGTTGGTGAAACGGTGAATGATATAGTCATGCTTTGGAGGGGAGGGATAACTGTGAGTCCTTCATTACCAATCAATGATTTTAGCTGGACCTGCAGTTATCAAGTTGGGTGACCATATATATTTCAAAAGAATATAGAATGCAGTACTGCAGGCTACCTGACTGCCAGCTGTCTGCAATTTGGCGGTTCGGATCCCACCAGACTCAAAGTTCACTCAGCCTTCCATCCTTCTGAGGTGGGTAAATTGAGGATGCAAATTGTTGGGGGCAATATGCTGACTCTGTAAACTGCTTAGAGAGGCCTGTAAAGCACTGTAAAGCAGTATGTAAGTCTAAGTCACTGTGCTGGCTGGGGAATTCTGGGAGTTGAAGTCCACACATCTTCCAGTGGCCAAGGTTGAGAAACACTGGTCTAAGTGCTATTGCTACCAGCCTGCTTATAAGACTTCCGGACTTGCAATTTCTTGATGGCTTCTCCACTGACTTTGCTTGTTGGAAGGCAGCAAGATGTTGTAAGGGAAATCTCACTTAACAATGAAAATGGGAATGCTGGGAGTGCAATTGTTAAGTGAAGTGGTTAAATGATGTCACCCTTTATGACCACTTTGCTTAGCAATGGAAATTCTGGTCCCGATTTATTTATTTATTAGTTACCATAAGGATTATTTGCATAGAAGTAACATCAGTATTGTTAAGGTAATTTATCAACTAGTTTGTGTGCCCATAAAACATGCAGGTGAATTAGAAATTGGAGAGTACAGTTAGATTTGGAATACCTGAAATTACTGTTAGGTAGAAGGTAATTAAATTTACATAGTTTTTGTTCAAAAATCTTAATATTGGCTCTGGATATTACTGAAATTGTGTTTAGCCAGGTGCTAAATAGAATAATAGACATCAGGAGAAAAACTTTTTTTTTAGACTTCCAGCATGCTGTCAGAAATAATAATCTACCTGAGTTTTATGCAGAGATGTCAAATTTCAAAATATTTGTGGTTTGAATTGTCAAAATTTCAAAAAATATATTATGATGATGTATGCATTGTCCCTGTCTATATAAAGTTCACATAAATATTATTAGTTTATGAATTTCTGCTTAATACTTATTGCAATGACTAAAGATATCCCTATCTTGTCCTTTTGATTCCAAACATCCACTACTTTTATACTGTACCATTGTTCAAAACTGCTGATTTTCAGAGGCATACATATTTATGAACAATCATGAACATTGTCATGTGCCAAAAGCATATCTGAATAAGTCAAACTGGTCAAAGGGATTATTTTCTCTCTCGCTAATCCTTTGTCCTACAAAGTCTGATGCACACTAAATATGTTCTTCTGTCATCTTGTCCCAGCACAAGCCATCTTTCCTTATCTTCAACATATTCTGTCACAGCTGCCATTGAAAATATGGACAGTTCTCTGGACTGTGGATAAGGGTAAAAGTGAGAGTGTTTATTTCAATCACACCTAAAATAAGGAGTAGAATACTGTCTCCCCAAAATATAGGCAAACCCTGAGGATCAATGAAGAACATCCGTTGACCTCTGGAAATTTGTCCAAAAATTTGTCCTCTGTCCAGAAAAATGGGAAAAATTTGATTCTTTTATTCAGATCTGTTGGATCAGAGAATATATAGTTATGGCATCAGTGTTTTTAAAAATTTGTATTTCATGAATCACCTTCACTTATATACACCTGAAATGAACTTGGCTGTACGTCTGAGGTGTAGGTTCTCGCAATTGATATGAAAGAGGTTTCTTTGTGGCATTCATGAGATACTGTCAGTAAAGTCTGGATTTACTCAGTGTAGTATAAATCAAACAGGAAACATGACTCAGTGAGCTAAATCAACTTTACTGTAAGGCTAGATTAATAGAATCTTGGAATTTTGAAGGTACAAACCATTTTAACTGATTAATTAGGGCAGGCCCTTCCTAAGTTTCTTTCTCTGATTAAGTCCTTGGAGGATTCCTCCCTCTTGTCAGATTGTTTCAATAGTCAATTTTTGCTTTCTAATTTCTATACATTAGTGTCATACATTCTACATCCTAATACTGGAGCTGTGATTTAAGGGAAACATCAAGCACATGTTTTGGATTTAAAAAGATGGATTCTAGTAAACTCAGAGCAATGATAAGTGGTAGCTTATGGTTAGAGAAGCTGATGGGAAAAGCAACTCAAGATGAATGGGAGTTTCTAAACAAGGTATCAAAAGCACAGATGTGAGCAATTCCAATAAAGGTAAAAATGAGAGCAAAACAAACTAATATGGCTACTCTATACAGTACAAGAATCTCAGCTAGAATAAGCTAAGCTAAATTTGAAAGGGAAAAGAACTGAGTGTATTTATTTCTGAGAAAAAATGACTGAGGAAAAACATATGGTATCATTCTTCAAATACTTGGAAGGATGGTACACAGAAGAAGGTCAAGACCTGTTCTCTTTCATTCCAGAGTGCAGGACATGGAATAATGGATTTAAGTTACAAGAAAGTAGATTCCAAGTAAGCTTTATAAACAACTTCCTAACAGTTAAGAACAGTTGGACAAAAGAACCAATTACTCAGGAGGGTTATGTGATAATTTGGAATCATAAACTGGATGGGTTATGTTCTGGCAGAAGCTAGTTAGCCACCTGTCTCAGATGCTATATGGTAGGTACAGAGTACAGGGTTGCATGAATGATCTGAATGATTTCTTCCAATTCTGTGATTCTGCCTTGGTATATTTGAAAGCAAATGTCTGGAATTATGGAGAAAATTCCATTTCTTAATTCTAATTTTCAGTAGCTGGTTGGTTTTCTTGCTGAAAAAGTTTGATCAGGTGTATATTAGTCTGAGTTAACTAAGACATGGATGTCTTTGCTAATCACTGAATCTAAGGAGAAACCAGATCTTGGGCTTTATATGATCATATCCCAATGAAGATAGCACATGTAAAACAGTAATTGTGCTTGCTGTGTGTGAAAAGTAAAAACATAGCCCCATCCAAGAAAGTTTCTTTAGGAAGAAAACAATAAGAAGTGACCATGGAAAAGACTCAAAAGTTAGAAAGTTGGCAGAGCTACAGAAAAAAAGGAACTAGGTCTTTTTCAGAGAAACCAGAAATAACCTAATCATTTTGGAATCCATTTTTGGAGAAAAGGGTGGAGAGCAGGACATATATTCTGAAGTTGAGAAAATAGTTGAATATTGAAGACAAATGAATTGTAGCTATTATATTCCTTTTTTGTTGAAGTTTTTTTTTTAATAGAAATAATTTATAAATTATAAATAACGTTTTTATCTGATGGAAGCCATAGCACATCTTGGTTTATTTTAAGATTCAGAAATACTCAATGGAAAGTTTTATGGACAAAAGGAACGTTGGACTTACCTGAACGTTCATTTTTGGTGCGCTGCAAAAGAGTTCAAGCAGTGGGTAATGACTCTCGCTGATTGGCTAGGGACTGAGTTAAATTTTGTTTAAATGCTCCTCCTCCTTCCTGTTGAGCTCCACTTTATTAACAATATCCTGGTTTGGAGATACCAGCATCTGAAAGAAACCACAAACAGCTACCCTGTCCCGGACCCCCTGAGTTAGGGCGGGATTGAACTCTTTTGCAGCGTGGTGAAAATGAACGTTTAGGTAAGTCCAACATTCCTTTTCCAGCGTGCTGCTGCAAGAGTTCAAGCAATGGGATATACCCAAGCTATATATCCCTAGGGCGGGATACTGGATCATGTGGAATATCCTCAACTGGAAGGACTTGCTGCAAAATGCGCCTGCCAAAGGCCACCTCGGCCGATGCGAATTAGTCTATTTTGTAATTTTTGATAAATGGAGATGGAGACATCCAAGTGCAAATTTCTGGAATGGAGGCCTGAGATGCCCAGGCCGCCAATGCAGCCACGCTCTGTGTTGAATGCGCAGTTATGCAACTTGGTCATGTCCGTTTTTGTATGTCATATGCCAAGGAGATACAGGCTTTTAGCCAGCGGCCGATGGTAGAAGGAGATGCTTTGGCACCAAGGGATCTAGATTGAAAAGAGACGAAGAGTGCCTTGGTTCTGTGGACTGTAGCCATAAAACGGACGTATCGGTGGAGTGCTTGGCAAACATCCAAGGAGTGCCATCTTTTCTCTAACAAATGAGTAGGATGAGGACAGAAATTTGGCAAGATCAACTCCTGGGATCTGTGGAAATAGGAATTTATTTTTGGCAAGAAGGTGGGGTCGAGTCGTAGAATGACCCTGTCGGGATGAAAAATGCAGAGGTCTGGTCTGACTGACAGAGCTCCCAGCTCCGAAATGCGCCTGGCTGATGTGATGGCCACAAGGAAGGCGAGTTTAAAGGTGAGTAGTTTGAGACTCGTTCTTTGAGAGGTTCAAATGGTGGAAGAGTGAGAGAACGAAGAACCAGGCTTAAATCCCAGGAAGGAAACTGGTGGACCACAGTTGGCCTGAGGTTGGAGGCTCCCCTGAGAAAGCTGCACATCTTTGGGTGTTGCAAAAGAGAGGGGGCTTCCTCATAGGTCAAGACTGTCACGAAGGCTGCTAGCTGTCTGTTGATGGCTAAACCCTTCTCAAGACCAGCTTGTAGAAAAGCCAATCTTTGCTGTACAGAGGCAGATGCAGTTGAAATATGTAGAGTGGAGCACCAAGTGCAGAAGGATGACTATGTGGCCTCATAAATTCTCATGGTGGAAGGACGACGTGAGGCTATGATGGTGTTAACAACATTGTCAGGGTACTTTTCCCTGGTCAGGATTTCCCGCTCAAGTTCCAAATGGCCAGATGCAACCACTGGGGATCTGGGTGGTGGACTGTCCCCTGTGTGAGAGAGATCTTGCCTGCTGGAATCCGCCATGGGGGGGAGATGGAGAGATTCATCAGGTCCCCGAACCAAACTCGTGGCCAATATGGTGCTATCAGGAGTATCTCTGCCCGTTCTTCTAGAAGTTTGCGAATGACCTTGGAAATCAAGGGAAGAGGGGGAAACGCATAGAGCAGGCCTGTTGGTCAGCGACTCTGAAGAGCATTGACTCCATCTGCTCCTGGTGTTGGATATCTGGAGTAAAAGCGGGAAAGCTGGGCATTGGCAGGACTGGCAAATAGGTCGACCAGGGCCTGGCTGAACTTGCTACCAGCTGGTGGAAGAGCTGGGGGGGAAGCTGCCACTCTGCATTGTTGATCATTTCTCTGCTGAGCCAGTCCGCCTGGGTGTTTGATACCCCGGATATGTGCTTCGCTTGGATTGAAAGTAGATGCCTCTCAGACCACAGACAGAGAGCTCTTGCCTCTCGCATGAGAGTTCTGGATTTTGTGCCCCCCTGACGATTGATGTGAGCTTTTGTTGTCACATTGTCCATCAGGAGGAGCACGTGACGATGTTCTAGATGGGTTCAGAACTGGTGGAGAGCCAGATGTGCTGCTCTCAGTTCCAACCAATTGATGTCCTGTCTGAGATCGGAGGGAGACCAGCAGCCCTGAGCTACTTGATTGGCCAGTTGGGCCCCCCAACCATGCAGGCTGGCGTCTGTGGTGAGAGTGATCCTCTCTGGCTCCTTGAAGAGACACCCCTGTCGGATCGCCCTGGATCTCCACCATTTCAGGGAATCGATGACGCCCGGAGGAACTGCAAACTGACGGGATGAGTTGCTGGTGCCAGCCTTCTGGCTCAGTTACAGGAGCCATTGGAGGGCTCGAGAATGGAGAGACGCCCAGGGGACAATGCCGAGGCACGATATCATTTGCCCCAGCAGTTTGGATAGGAAGAGAGTGGGCACCCTGTTGCGAGACAGCACCTTCTGAACTGTGGAGCGGATATTGTGGATACGTTCTTGAGACAGGAAGACCTGGCAACTGAGAGTGTCTATATGGGTGCCCAGGTGTTCCAAGGTGGTGGATGGAGACAGATGGCTCTTCTCCATGTTCATCGTGAACCCAAATTGCTGTAGGGTGTGGATAGTGAGCTCTATATCTGAGCATGCCTGAGCTGGGTTGGATGACTGGATAAGAATGTCATTGAGGTAAAATTGAGTTCTGACTGGAACCGTCCTAAGATGTGCTGCCACCACATCTAGGAGCTTGGTGAATGTGTGAGGGGCCGAGGACAGTCCAAATGGAAGGGCCCGATACTGGTAGTGGTTGTTGTTGTAACAGAAACGAAGAAACCTTCTGTGGGATGGTCGAATGGGAATGTGGAGATAGGCCTCTTGCAGATCGATGGATGCTAGCAAGTCTCCCTGCCTGATGTTGATTAACATGCTTTGAAGCAATTGCATCTTGAATCGCCAGTACTTTACGTAAGCGTTCAGTCTTTTGAGGTCTAAGATGGCCCTGGTGCCGCCTGATTTTTTGGGGACGAGAAACAGGATTGAATAGAACCCAGTTCCCCAGTGGGGGGGGGGGGAGGAACTGGTTCTATGGCATTGATGTTGAGAAGATGGTTGATCTCCTTGTCCATGAGGGCTAATTTGACAGGATTCCGAATCTTGGAGCATTGGATAAATCGTTGTGGTGGTCTTGCCTCAAATTCGATTGTCAGACCCAACGACACTGTCTGGATGGCCCAGGCGTCTGTGGAGGTGGCTCGCCAGTGGGAGGCGAACCTGGCGAGCTTCCCCCCGATGGGTCCTGAATCCGGGCAGTCGCTGCGTAGCACAGAAGCTAAAAAAGCTGGCTATGAAAAGAAAAACCGCTGAAGGCCCCGGAGTCCCTGTGAGTGCAAAAGGGAACTAAAAGGGGAAAATTCCACCCCCCACCCATGGCTGCAGCTGAAGGGAGAGAGGAAGCAGCCCTAAAGGCTGGAAAAGAATGCAATTCCCCTGATCACACACACATACAAGGAATAAAAACAGACAAGGAAAGGAATTTTGTTAAAAAATAAAAAGGCTTAATTAAAGAGAAAAAACTCAAAGAATTACTACAAGAGTTCAAGCACTGGTCTCTCTAGCCAAGACCGAGTTAATAAAGTGGAGCTCAACAGGAAGGAGGAGGAGCATTTAAACAAAATTTAACTCGGTCCCTAGTCAATCAGCAAGAGTTATTACCCACTGCTTGAACTCTTGTAGCAGCGCGCTGGAAAATGATTGGTTACGTCTTCGACTGTTTAATGCAGCAGCAATGAACATTATTGGAAACTAAACTTCCAATCAGAGATCTTTACAGATAAATATTTGCACATCCCTTCTGTTCCCAACAGAAAAATTCAATATAATGGAATCTTATCTGAGATAGGAACCTTGACTCCCAACAGTGATGCATAAATAATAAAAGGAAAGAAATGGGCTACCTGCTTCTGATGAATTGCTTGCATGAAAAACTGAAGAAAAAAAAAGTTACTGCTTGTGACAAGATCAAGCTTGGCAGGTTCAGATCATAGATAATATTTGTGGGATAGAAAATGAAGAAAAGTTTTTTTTGAAGCCCTTTAAAATAAAAGCTAATATAACAATAGTGTGATTACTTTTAGGAATGGTTGTTAGCATAAAAATGCAAAAGCAGTGTCTCTCTAATGCTATCTCTGTTGTCCTTCTGCTCTTATATCTTAAGACATCACTGCCATGACTTTTGCTTATTCAGCTTTAGGCTGTTTGTTGGTCTCCTTCCTCTCATATATTTAGAAGTATCTCCCAGAATTGTTGCTTAATGCTAGTTTCATCTCATAAAGCCATCTTTCTGTGAACTTCGATCTGCTGCCTGTTAGTTGATATGTTGATATGACAAAGGAGAAGGCATTATGTGGTGTATTTAACTGCAGAATCCAATGCATAAATGTGCACACCCTTTTTGTCTCTCTCTATGTGTGATATTTTTATATGTTAGACTCATGTTTCTATTTATTAGTAGTTCTGTCATATGGTATCAAGGCTATGTCTGAGCTAATTTTCTGAGGACAGAATTGTATGAACTGGGAAAAAAAGAACGATAACAAGAGTTATCAGCTCAATTAACAAATTAGAGCCTAAGTCTGTTTTTAAAAAACTCAATCACAAAAGAGATGATCCAACGAAAATGTAGAATTCCTCTAACATTGATATTTGTTCTTAGTCTAAAAAAACAACCTATATATTACTACCAGTAGCTACCTACACTTTTAGAGATATCAGCAGGTACATGGATGAGATGATGTCAAAATACATTGTACATTTGAACTTTCCGAAAGGTAGTGACAATGTCCACATTTTAAAAAAAGGCATTCATGAAAATGGGTGGAGCTTCAATCAGACTCTTGCAGCTACCATTTTGAGAAAATAGAATTAAAAAGGTCACATTTGAAAGACACACAATATGGAAACTTCCAGGATTGGCACTGGATTGATTTTTAAATTGTTGCAAATGATATTGAAGTTAGGGTTAGGGTTTGAGTATTGTGGTTAGGGTTTTAGTATTGAGTGGAGTATTAGTTAGATTTTCTGAAGATACCAAAGTGCTCAAAATAATAAAATAAAAATGTATTGTTAAGAGAGCTAAAAATCATCTATTAAAATGGGGTTGAATAAACCTTAAAATAGAAAATTCAATTCAATATATTTTAGGACAATATGAAGCACGTTGTCATAAATGATCCAAATGCCACCTATAGGATGACAGTGACTGATCAGGAGAAAGATCTTGGAGCCATAGTTTTCACGTATTGAAAAGATTGAGAAGTGTGCAAATGTTGTAAAAAACTAAAATTGGAATAATTAAAAATGATTTAAATACAACATTGTCAGTATATGTTATTAGAATTAGAATACACACACAGACACAAAATGACAGAGAAAAGCAACATAAAACTTCACTACTCCATAATACTCCAAATCTACTAGAACATTACACCGAATCTTTTCCTCTTACAATTACCAGAATTTTTGTCAATGTTTATAGTAATTAAAGGTGACGAAGGAATTACAGGAGTTGTTATGGCAACTGTATCTCCAATATTACCAATAGTTTGGGTGGAAAATGCTCTGATTTTTCTTCTTCTTTATTGAAAGGCAACAAAGGAACTTCGCTCTCTGGCCTGCATCATTTCTTCATTTTGTAGTTGCTCAGCTATGGAGGTATTGACGCAATTCTATGGCATACTGAAAAAAAAAATGATGCTTCAGGGGAGAATAATAGACAATTAGTAATCCTGTCCATTTCAAAACAAAGGAAGGGGGAAAGGAACAAAATGTATTCAAGGAAACAACATGCTATTTTCCTGTGACATCATCTGAGATTTTTCTAAGAAAAAGAGGAGAATTACAATATGGGATGAATGAAGGTATCTGCATAAAGATGCTGTCACTTCCCTATTTGGGCTTAAGAATACATAGGGGTTATAGACCTTCAATATTTCCATTAACCCTGAAATTTTTTCTTCAGTACACAATTTCTCCCTGTTTTCCAGGATCTCTGTAAGAAATCCATAACTTACAATGATGACTAAAATAACTTCTTGCTGCCTTATTGTTGCCTTCATACCCAGATATTGCTATCACCATCTCTAATTAATTACAATAATTGTACTGTCCTAGCATGTTTTTTCTTAATATTATTTTCAAACTACGCTTAAACTTAGCAGAAGCATGCACACAAATCTCCATGAGGAACAAAAAGAAATATGGCAGCAAGAAATTGAAAGAATTTCTACAGTTGTCAGAATTTCTAACTTTTTTAATGAACTTTTATCAGGGTATAAAATTCAAAAGAAAATTAAAATAGTAGGAAGGGCGGGGAGGGGGAGGGAAAAGGGAAGGGAGGGAAAGTATAGGATAATGGTAGAAAAAGAAAGAAAAGCATTGGCTTCCAAGTCTTTAGGGTAGTAGAAGAGAGAACAGTTTTTTCCCAAACGCCATCACTCTGCTAAACAAATAATTCCCTCATCGCTGTCAAACTAGCAACTATCTGCATTATTATTAATCTCTCACTGTTCCTATCACCCATCTCCTCCCACTTATGACTGTATGACTGTAACCTTGTT
>JANHFM010005019.1:8058-24864 GCA_032468115.1 Grayia smithii | reverse complement strand
AGCCACAGCCACTCAGTCTTGGAGGGGTTGAGTTTAAGCCTGTTCCTACTCATCCAGACCCGTACCGCCTCCAGGCAACGGGACATCACGGAGTCTGGGAGGAAGTCCCAGACATGTAGAAGTACTGTGGGGCAGAAGGCCCTGGGAGACCCATAGAAGGCTGCATGTTAGTTGAGGTTGTGTTACTGTATGACACTAGCTCAGGGAGACTGGGGAAAGAGGGTGTAGGATGCATGCATGCATGTGTGTGTGTGATCTCAGGGAGGTCAGAGAAAGAATATACTGTGGCTCAGGGGCTTCTTGGCATGTTGCCACTCTAGGACTAAACAGTACCTAAGGTGCCGAACAGCACAAAGCCCTTTGCAGAGCAGAGCCCAGCATTTGCTTCTGTTTTCTGGCATAAACCGCCCACTGTGGACAATGGGTTCATTTAACGACTGCAGCATTTGCTTAATCACCACTAAACGAAAAATGTAAAATCAGGTCAGTCAGGTAACTCACTTAGTAACTGGCATGACTTAAAAATATAATTACGGTCATCAGTCAAAAACTATCTATACATTAGTTGTAGGCAAAAATAAAACCAACAGAAGATCTATCTACTACACTATAAAGCAATCAGTATGTTTATGCTTGTATATATACATTTATACCTGTATGCATATAAATGTTATGAGTATATATGTATCTACATATGCCAATTCTCTGAAGTTTAAATTTTAGATTTTTTTTCTCTCTCTGCCTTTCCACATTAATCGATATTTGACTGTTCCCTTTCAAGTCAGAGATGATGGTTGGGATTATTTATTTAACTGCATAATGACTCTTACTCGACTGAGAACTTCTGGCCTCTGCTACTTCAGCCTGATTCCTAACAGGGATGGTAATGTCAGCCAGGCACTGCTATAGAGAAGATACACTTCTGACATCCTGATAGATAGTATTGTTTAATTGAAGAAACCTGGAGAATGCCAACACTGCCAGATCAATTTGGCCAGGCAGATAATATGAGAGATACATTTTTAGTGAGAATGCATTTTTAAAAGATATGAAGATGGGCAAAACTGCTGCTCAGAATTATGTGGGAATTTGGGGTTGTTCCAGTAATGTGTGATATTGTGGTGTATTCTAAAAGCTGGAATTCTGGTTTAATCACTGATGTGCATTGCAACTTCAGGAACTGTGACTTACTTCTCTAATTCTAGTCTTTTTAAAAATCTTGGCAGGAGGGTGTATCTAGTTGCTGTATTTGATCTGCTGTTTCTGCCGTTTCCTTCTTTAGCAATATGAAGCTATATTGAAATAGGTGAAATTGCATGAGGTTTAGAACTAGAATAATGCAGTAATGAGTAAGGCCTTTTAAGCTTAGAACACTCTCCCAAGACACTAAGTACTGTGATTATCCAGGACTTGGATCCAAATACTGTTTAAAATGTAACAAGTAGGAAAATAATTTGTTTTAGGAGAGGGAGACAGAACAGGTTTGGCAGTGTGGATTTGTTCTGGTGGCTTGTGACCT
The DNA here is from genome assembly GCA_032468115.1 of Grayia smithii. Taxonomy (NCBI): domain Eukaryota; kingdom Metazoa; phylum Chordata; class Lepidosauria; order Squamata; family Grayiidae; genus Grayia; species Grayia smithii. The sequence goes on along the minus strand of JANHFM010005019.1, from coordinate 23,345 downwards.
AGGAGCCCAGCGTGAATAAACAGACGCCTATTTCTTCCATTTGTGAAAGTACACATTCGCATACATGCCAACATGTTCATTAATGTCCTGCCAATAATACATCTAGGTTTCCTATAAACCAGGGATGGCGATCACAACCCTTCTGCATGATGCTGATGAGATATCTAATTATTTGTTTACTTCTTTTATAAATAAAATATTGATGCCACACTTTGCTAAGGAGCAGGGAATATATACACAGCATGCTGTCTGTCCTGCAGTTCACTTAATTGTATTCCAAGCAATATAATGACTTGCTGATTTATCCGAGGAGCTTGAAATATTTTTAAAAAAATATTGTTGATGAAACACTTACTGCTATCTTTATGTTTAGTGTTACCAACTCCAATAAGATTTGTCATAGGATTAAAGTGGTTGAAAATGGCCCTTGGGTCCTGGAGAATGTGCCTTTCTCTGTGTTATGTGTTATCTTGTTTATCCAGAGGTTCCAAAAAATCATCCAGGCTATTTCCTGGGGGAATCTGGTGTTTGCACTTGGTCATTTTTAATCCCATACTTTAGAATGGAGGCTTCCTGCAGCATCAACAATCTTTCAAAACAACTATATGTTATGTATCCCAAATCATGAGAGTCAGAGGGAACATGTGTGTGGAAAAACTAAAACTGCCCCCCAAACAGTTAATGTCAGGCTGAATGCTGATTCCATTGCCCACATTTTTTTTCTCATGTCAATTTCATTATTTTCTGTAGCATAGCAGAAGAGAGGGAATAAACCTAAAGTTCACACAAGGTTCACAGAACTAGCATAAAGATCCTATTTCCCTGTAAGCAAAACTTTGCTAACATTTGGAATCATTCTCTTCAACCAGGTGGGATCAAAACATTTTTGTTCAAATCATAAGCTATAAATGGATAATGTGCTGTACGTGTAAAACAGGTCAGTAGGTTAATGCTGAAAGAAGCACCTATTAACATACCAAGGAGACAGCGTTTTGTAGCAACTCACCTTGGTTCAGGGATGGTGCTGAGATGGTCACAAGGAAGGGAAGAAGGCATAATTTTGCTGTAGGTATCATTTGGAAGGGGAAATAAATAGAAAACTTATTCCCCTCCCCCCTCCCCCCCATCCCTGGTACTTTATCTCCAACAGTCAAAAACACTGCAGAAGGCATCACCTTGCTTAATGACGGTAATTGGAACCAACATATCTATCACTAAATGACACCGTCACAAAGCGCAATGTCACATGACCACATTGATTTATAATGACAGTTTTGTCAGGTCCTGTTCTAGTCTTCAAGCGAAATTTACACAATTGTTAAACACAATGCCATATTTTGTGACCTTCTGTCAGTTTCCCCATTGATTTTGCTTTTTGGAAGCCAGCAGTAAAGATTGCAAATGGCAATCAAATGACTGCAGGACACTGCAACTATTGCAATTGTGAACTGCTTGCCAAGCACCCAAATTGTGATCTCATCCCCATAGCATGGAGATGCTGTGACAAGTGCAGCCATGAGCACCAGTCATAAACACCATCATATCTTTGAGTGGTCACTGAACAAGTGGTTGTGAACTGAGGGCTACTTATAGTCACTATATCAGTTGGATAGATTTATTGAGTCACAGCTTTGATACACTTTTATATAGAACATTTTATTGTTCAAACATGTTTGATTAAAGGTATTATCACTGTTAAATACAATTTTCCAAGCTAATGTAATTAGTGAGTTTATTTACAATAATTAGCTACCAAAAATTGTCTTGTAGTTCCATGATTCCAGAAAGATTCCCAGTATAAAAAAGATACCATGGGAAGTGATAGACAAAAACAGCATATAGTATAGCAATCTATAGAATAGCAAAGTTTGTATATACTACGTGTACACCTTTACTTCTGATAACTACTACTAGCTTACATACAGGGTTCATATTCATTTGTTTTAAAAGCTAAAGGTGTTGGACTCTGACAGGTAGTTTTCACCAATCTCATCACAGAATATTGTTACAATTTAGAAAGCAATCTGGTGAAGGGTCCAGCTATTCTTGGGCAATTCCTCATTATGGAAGTTTATGTTCTGATTCATGACACTTTTCAACATCAGTCATATTTTAATCTTCTCTTAGTCCTTGGCATATCATTGTTGTCATCCACCCTAGCATGCTGTGCATTTCCATGCATCTGCGCATTTGGATGGACTGTATGTACTTCATTACACTGTTCATTAAGCTCGTTATCCATTATGATCACTAAAAAGGTCATTTGCTGGGCAAGCTTGCAAACAGGTTTACATTCTCTTTCAGATATGGATTCTTTCTGGTCCAGTTAGTACTTTTATCTTTGAATTTACAAAGTACTCTTCCAATATTATCCACCTCAGATGTGGCTTGCAAAACCTGTGCCTAATTTGCTTGGAAAAGGAAGGACATTTTATTACATGAATGGGACTCTGAATATAAGGATAATCCACTTGGTTATTACATACTGTATATTAAAAAAAAACTTCCAGTATTGATGCTAGAAATGAGATATGGCCTACTTTTACTATTATAAATTTTATTGGGCAGTTATAAACTTTATTGGGCAACATTCTTAAGCTCAGAAAGCAATAAGTGATGTGCCAGCAAAGTATGTGTTTAACAAATAATTAGCAATATGAAATAGTGAGACCAAATGTGATGTGTGGTCACTACAAGACTGATCTTTTGCCTTTACCTGGCCACAGGATATATGTATTTTGTAATTTACTTACTTTAGTCTCCTTTTTCATACTAATCAGAATAACCTAAAGCCATATCAAACTATAATAGTATGTATAAAATTATACACCCAATAAAAAAGAAATACAATTAGAGATTTTTAAATCCTAAACCCAAGTTTATAGTTAAAAATATTCTTAAAGCAGTAAATAAATTGCAACTACTTACTGAGAAATGTATGAATATGAGCTTATTCTGTGTTTGTAGATTTAGAGAAAATAAATGGTAAAGTGAACAGGACTGAACTATGAAATGTTTGAATATGGAACTGAAGGCTGGTTGCTGAATGTAATGGGTGGTAAATGATGAAAGTAAAGCATATATGAGAGCAAATGAAATGCTTGGTAAATGATTTATTGCTGACAAACAAGCAAGGGAAGGTGTATGAAGTCCTCTTGGATGCAATATACATAGGAGAATAAACATTGGTCAAAATATATATATATAGCTATGTCTGACAGGGGAATGAAGCGGGGTGGGTTCTACTTACCTTTACTACTGGTTCTAAAGGTGCACGCACTTCGCGTGTGATCAGAGCACGTGGAGCGTGCGTTCGGCGCGCACACGCCAAACAGTCACTCCTGTGCATGCGCAGAAGCTTTTTTTGCCAAAAAACCCTCAGAAAAAGCATGCTCTGTGCGCTCCTCGCAGAGAACGGTAGGTATAGGCGCATGGGTGGGGCCAGCTCCCAGTCACATAGAACCGGTTCGGTGACCTCACAGTGTCATCGCTACCTATTTGCGCGAGCCGGCACAAACCGGGAGCAACCCACCACTGGAATGAAGTGAATAATTTCTCCTTAAGCATAAATGGTGGAAAAAAATGGAGCAAGCAGTTACATTTGAGTTCTTTAGTAGAATGTTAACTAAAAATGAGACAATGAAGACATTTTAAGATGTAGAAATACTGGTAGAAACACATGGGTGGTTTATGGCCTGTGGCAAAGAATGAAAGATTATTGAAAGAAGTAAAAATGGTTGTGTTTGAGAATATGTTTCTGTTATTTGGAAGAGAGGATATGCATTTATGGAGAAACATAAAAGTAACCAACATGAAATAAGTTATTTGAGTTGGTTTGATTATACCAAGAGAATGAATGAGGATCAAAACAGAAAATAAAGATACGATGGAAAAGTTAATGGGTTGAGAGAAGGAAAAGGCTGAGGAAATCATGGATGAATAGTGTTGATTATGGAAATGGAGAGGAAGAGAAAGAGGTGAGAAGTTTAAAAAAAACAAAAGGCAATGTACAAAACAATATATGGATGTAGTCAAAGCAAGAATTGTTGGAAATAACATTCTTTGATTTCTTGACTAATAATTCCTTTTGCTTATTGATTCTTGACCTATCTTCCATATTATTGTATGATTACATACATATATGATTATGTATAAAAACATAATGCTGCATATTGTGAAATGGAGGAGCCTGGTAAATATGTATGTATGCAGAATTTCCAACTGATATGTCTTTCTGGAGGAATGTTGAGGAATGCTAATACAGAAATTACATACAGAATAGCATCAAAACTGCTATCCAAGAAAAATGAAATATAAGGGTCAGGGCTCCTTGACAACATTTATTTATTTATTTATTTATTACACTTTAAATCTTGCCTTTATTACTTTATACATACTTAAGGGAACATACTTAATACTCCTTCCTTTTCCATTTTCCCCACTATAACAACCCTCTGAAGTGGCTTGGGCTGAGAGAGAGTGAGTGGCCCAAAATATCTCAGCTGGCTTTCTTGGCTAAGGCAAGACTAGAAGTTACAGTCTACTGGTTTCTAGACCAACACTTTAATCGCTATACCAAACTGGCTCTCAAACATATGTATAAAGATTAAGGCTTAGTTTAATTCTTGAATGGGAAGACAAAACAGGGCACATGGACTACTGAGGTTAGATAAACAAATAACAGCACAATTATGTATATACGATGTCTGTAAAGAAATAAATCAATTAACTTATATAGCTTTTTTACTAGGCTAAATAAGGGAAATTGATGGAAATAAAAATTGGTGGATATAGCTATAATGATAACATTTTGATGAAAATATATTTGGACAGAAATCCTCCTGTTGTGGATTTCTGTAACCTTAACTAAATTTCATTTTTTCATCAGCTTCCACGCTGCCACCAAGCTATTGCTGATCCTTTCTTTAAAAGAGATCTATTTGGAAGTGCAACTACTTGGAATTAGGAGGTGACAGCAAGTGGCAAGACCTTGATATAAATAAGTTATTTCTAGCCAAAACATTTTAAGAAATAGTGTTCTTTGATGTTTTTCTTTTGGTGATTTTTATTTAGTTTTCTTCCCAGTTATTTATTTTTGTTTATTTATTTGGAGTGTGTGCATCTATTTTGCTTTTGGAATGAAATAAGATTTTGCAGTTACTGAACCTATACCTGACAGGGATTTCCTTTGATAAATTATACTTTGACTTACAGTTTGGATATATGCTGGACGGTTGATGATGGCAGAAAAACATTAGGCTGAGTTGAATTTTTGCCAGCATGCAATAGCATCATTTAGAAAGAGTTGTGCATTTTTAAAAAAGTAGTTAGCTTCTTGCACACTTCATTTGTGACTAGGGAAATAGAACTGTTAATAATTTAGACTTAGTAATGTTAGCAGTTTCATTCTAAGGAAATGGAATTATAGAACCTCCTGGGATAAACCAAATCAAATTCTCATCCCTGAATATCCTCACATGCAGAAGTTGGCTTGAGTACATCAGGGAGCATTCTTAATTCTCTCTGAGCTTGGTTTTTAGGTTGCACATTTCATTGCCCAACCAGGGTAACATAACGGCTGCCAACTAGATGCTATCATCAGTGCCAACTAGGTGGCATTGTCAGTGCATCAGTATTTAAGGGAGTGCTGGGACTCAGACACTGCTGACTGTACAACTTTTTATAAGAGGAATCCAGTGGTTTTTTCAGTTGACTCTAGGATTTGACTTTGTCTTCTGAACTAAGCCATAAGGCAACCATAATTTTGCAATATTCAGTCCATCCATCTCCAAGGTTCATTCTCTATAATTAAGATTAAAGAATGCTTATCTACTTGCTAAGAGGACACGCAAGAAGCAATTTGATGCAATAGTTAAGGTATTAGGCTAGAAAAAAGGAAACTTTGAGTTCTAGGCACAAAGCCAACTAGGCAACTTTGGGCCAGTCATTTTCTGTCAGCCCTCGGAAGCAGGCAATGACTACCTCCAAAAATCTTTGGACCACCTCCAAAAATCTTTCCCAAAAAACCTGTAGAGACTAGTCCAAAACATTGCTAGGAATCAAGACCCTTCCCACAAAAGACATAGCCAGCATTTAATTTGTTTTTTTCATCCCTGTTTGTTTTTTACTTTAGTACCTGTCCATAAATAATATTTAGCAGTGGAACAGACTAATAGAAAAACTGTGTCATAGGGGATGGAAGTGGGGTAAGGTTTGCAGAAGAAACAATATTATATGGAAATAAACATATGCAGAAATGTCCGTTAAATATAGGATTGCAAATGATTGCATTGTAGTATGATGATTGCCATGACAGTCCTTTGAAATAGCAATGCCCCCAATATCTGTACGGCATGACCCGCTGACTTTTAGAGAGTCTTAAAGAGATACATTTTAAAAAACAGGTACTGGGCTGGGATGTTTCATAAATCCATCACTCAATCTACGCTACTAATTAGTGTAATTTTCCCCCTAGACATAATCATTTTCAGATAATATTGTTTTCTTAATCGATTCTATTATTTGTTTTAACTCTTTATAAGCTACTTAGAGTCATTGGCAAGTGGGCAGCCTTTAAAATTGGCATCACAAAGAAAAATGATATTTTTTTCTTTTCACGTCCCTTTAATCTGTTTTATTTGGGGTGGAGTTGAGGTAACTGACTGGAGCTGAGCGTTTACTGGCCGGATGCCTTTCCTGATGCCTAGGTGGGATTTGCAGCAGATATTTTCTCTTTGTGCCCTGATAGAGAAACATCTGCCAGTGCCTTGGATTGAATTTCAACCTTCCGAGTGGGAGGCGAGCATCTTCACCTCTAGGCCACTGTGCTGCTTACAAACAAAAAATCAATGAATAAGTAAATAAATGATTATGATAACGGAAAGATATTCTGCATTTATTTCTTTTTCAAAAACATATTCGTATTGTATTGCTCTTATCACAAACATATTTAGACCCTTTATCAGCCTACTTTTTGTTGCTAAATTTTCTTGTGATATAAAGTTAGATAATTATATGGAAAATCTTGAAGAAAATTAATAATATATTTTCCAAACATAGATGACAGACAGAGGTTTACTGAAAATGTTAGAATTCTCTCTCCCTATATCATAAAACAAACCATATATCCCAGGGGTGAAATCTACTTCCCTACCAGTTCGGAAGTGTGCATCACGCGTGTACAGAGGGTCAAAAACAGGTTACTTCCTTGTTAAAACCAGGAAGTAACAATGTCAGGGTGGGTGGGCGAAGCCTTGCGCTTCCACTACCGATTTGGCCGAATTGGTCCGAACCGGTAGGATTTCACCCCTGATATATCCTCCAAAACATTTTATGAGATTGAATTAAACTGTACAGTATAAGATTATTAATTCTCTCTCTCTCTCTCTCTCTCTCTCTCTCTCTCTCTCTCTCTCTCTCTGTGTGTGTGTGTGTGTGTTTGTGTGTTTGTGTATATGAAGATCTGTAGGCCATGTTCTATAGATTTATTTGCAACTTGAAAATGTTTATTTTGAAATGTATAAATATTAACCAGACCTGCCTTTCTGCAGCATCATTGTTCATGACTTGTTAGTGGAGCGCACACAATGTGGAACAGGAGCTTAATTCCATCATAAGGCTGGCTTATTTTATCTGGGTCTTACAAAAGATTCTGGAAAATTGCAAGCTGTCCAGATTACTTCACTACTATTAACTGAAAATCCTACGCTTGCTTTCTCCATTGGGATGTGATGATTGGTGGAAGATGGATTATTGAAATGATTCATTTGGTATTAGTGATGTGCAGATACAATTTGACGTCTTTTGTCTAGGCTTTCTTTGCAGACTATATTTACTTGTGTTTCTAAGGAATTAACTGGAAGCACATAAGCAGGGTTAAACGTATAATGGTTTTGGAGAACCAGTATTCTGAATATATAAAGCAGTCCATAATAAATACATAGTTCAGAAAATATGGTTCTATGACAGTAGTTTTTGATTCCATTCACACTTACTAAATATATGGAAAAAGTGTATAGTACAATCAGGAATCCTGGTCATTAACTTTTCCTGCTTTCCTGAGGCTCATGTGTGCATGAGTGATTGTATATTAAAAAAAGCTTAAACTGGCTTGTAAATCATGTCACAATACCATTGTAGTTTCTCACTGAAATTGTACCAAAATGCTATACATTTGGGAAAATTAATATACAGTAAATTTGTTATTTTATGGGAAATTGCTACATATTTCCATATTAGGAAATGTGTCTATTAGGAAAAATATATCTTCAAGAGCTTGCCTAGAGGTGCTGATAAGTTATCTTGGGGAAATGAAGAACAACTTATAGTTTTACTTTAATCCATTTAAAAATGCCAGTAAGCAGTTTTGTTCTTTTACCCGTAGCTGTGCCTATGTTGAAGCCAAACTTCCATTTTGTTCATGAAGGTTTTATTTTTTTGCAAAGATATCCTTAGTATGATACTAAGGACTCTTTGGACCACTAATAAAAGAGAAAGTAAAATAGAAAAAGTTAGCTTTGCTGGAGTCCTTGGAAATCTATATTTCAAGAAGGTGTATACTATATAAACCTTCTTGGTGAGAGCTTCTGTATTTTTCGGAGTATAAGACACACTTTTTTCCCTCCTAAAAGAGGCTGAAAATTTGGGTGTGTCTTATACTCCGAATGTAACTCTGCACGGTACCCAAAATGGCTACCCAGAACAGCTGCTGCCTTCTCTTATCCTTTCCATGCTTTGCCTGCTTTAGTGACTGGAGCTCCCTCCAAGGTTCACCTCTGTTTCTGAAGCTGTTTTTCAGCCCCAACGTGAGCAAAGCGATCTTCCATGCTTTGCCTGCTTTTCTAATTGCTGCTCCCTCCAACAATCAGCTGTGCTTTAGAAGCACAGCCCCAACCAGCCCCAACCTCAAAACCAGCGACTGAACTAATGTTCTTGGACTAGCCAGATGAATACCTGGTAGGCAGAATTTGTTTTCCCTCTATTTTCCTCCCCAAAAACTAAGGTGCGTCTTATACTCGGGTGCATCTTATACTCTGAAAAATACGGTAATTCAAGAATAAATTGACCATTTTCCTATCCTGGTGTAGAGGCTTTTCTGCAAAGGTTTGTGGACATGTGATAGGGCATATAAGAGGCCCCCAAGATAGCCAAAATTCATTTGGCAGCAATCCATTATCAATAGAACATCATATTTTAATTTTGGATAGCCTCGGAGACTTAGTTGTTTGTTTTATTTTTAAAACAAAGCATTTATTTTTTTTAAATGAATATTTTATACTGATTTTGTTTCTTTCCTGATTTTTTTATGCCACTCCTGATTAATGGCAATAATTGATTCCAATTTTCTTATAATAGTTCCTTATACCAGCTGTAGCTGTATCACCTTAAGGCAAGAGGTAGATATTCTCCAACTGTCAGCACACCTCATTACCTTAAAGCAATGTAGCAAATTAAGAAAAGAAAAGAAGTAATTGCTTGTGCTTGGGGAAAATCTGAAGCAAGATCTTTCTAATCTCCAGCTTCATCATGCAGAATAGACAGCTTCTTTAATCAATGTTGAAATGTCTTTGGTTCCTTTATAAACTTTTTGTAATGGTTTTTATAATACAAATACATGCATATGATAACAATTGTACACACAACAGCTGGTCAGTAAAATGTATGTAGGAGAAAAGTAAACGCTGCTAAGGGATTTGATAGTCTTGTTTCCATATTTTCATCTAGATATTTAAAAGAAAGAAATGTTATTTTGCCTAGTGCCCAGAACTGAGAAAGTTTAAGAGCACATGCAAGGATCTGCAAATTTACTTTCAGTACAGAGGAAGTGTTTAATGGAATTAAGCCAAAAGTTAGGATAGTTACAAATATGGGGTGATTTGATTGGTATGTAGGTTAATACGATCTTGCCTAAACTTTATTTCCCGAATAAGTATGAGAAATAGAATAAGTTTTTTAATGTTTACATCTGAATGTTTCAAAGCAGTTCTAATTAAAAAGCATTGAACCTGTTAAGCAAAATGGTTCAGAAAAATATGGGTAATCCTTGATTGGGCCCAGAAATCCAATTGAGGCCCCATGGAACCAGAAGTAATTTTCTGGCCTTTTTCATAGCAGTTGTTAAGTGAATGGTACAGTCATTAAACCAACCCATTCATTGGACATTTGAATGGGTCTTTTGAATGGGTGTCTTTTGCCTGAAACTAGTACAAAATACCAGAAGCCAGTAGAAGACATTGCAGATTGAGGCCATGTGTCTGCAGGGGGTGGTGGGAAGTATTTGTAAAGTTGACCCAATCGACATGTATTCTTGTGACTGTGGGGAGACATGCAGGACCATTTAGAGTGGTCAGAGGTGTTTTATGAGCTGTAAAGGACCAGTTCTATGACTGTTGTAACTTTAAAAAGTCATAAAATGACCAGTCATAAGTCAAGGACTATCCATATGTATAACTGAGAGATAGGAAAACTGGCTTTAAAAATGCATACATTTGGGGAAATTGTATTCAAACTTATGAGAACAAATTGTATTTGATCCAGAATGCCCTACGTGTAACAGAACTATAGCAGTAATGGAAGATGATAGTAAATGTCAGAAAATTCTGTAATTGGTTAGCTATAACCATTGTGTCTTCTTCATGTTTCCTCTACTACTATATCCAGGACTTTATGGCAGAATACAATGAAGGCCAGAAGATGGCTGTTGCTATCATCAAGTTAATAATTTGTCCATTTGAAATAGGCAAGAGCTTAAAGACAATGTATCTGTCAAATCAGAGAGATCACAGGGCAGTGTGACCAAGCTTTAATATGCCACCACATCAGGGGTGGGTTCCACTTACCTTTACTACCGGTTCACAACGGGAGCACGTGTGCGCAGATCAGTGGTGAAATGTAAAATGTGTTACTATGGTTCTGTGGGTGTGGCTTGGTGAGGTAATGTGACTGGGTGGGGTGGCCAACTTTTTTTTAACTGTTTTAAAGCATTTTTTAACAACCTATTGGCCCGAATAGGTTGTAAAAAAATGCTTTTAAAAGTAAAAAAAAGGCTCTGACAATCACAGCTGTGCTGCCTGATTGTCAGAGCTTTTTTGTTTTTACCTTTTAAAAGCATTTTTTTACAACCTATTCGGCAATATACTTGCTAACTTATTTAAAATATTATAGCAGAAAAAGGTATTTAACATTCATTAGGAAAACTTTATGAGTTTATGTTTGTAACAAAATATTATATGACTGCACATTACGATTACATGACTCAACATCATACTTGAAAATTAGACTATAATGTGACATCAATTTTAATGTCCCATGCTGTGAAATAACTATAAAATAAAATATTATCTACTGTCTACTGTATAACTAATCATGCTGATATATATTCTTTGCCTAATATCGTCTTTTGTCTTAACTTTTCGTCCTAGATTCTATTTTCTAAAGCTTTGGTGAATTCTTCTATATTTCAACCCAGTAAATTAAAAACTCCCATTTATTCATTGGCAGTTGTTGGTTGAGATTTTCATGTGAACTCAGCCCTTTTAATCCTAGCAAACAGGATTCACCCCTTAATCCCCAAGTATTTTAGCTATTAATCTGGAGATGCTTTTCCCTTTATCCAGCTGAGATTAAGACAAGAATGGTTTCCCATGGTTACCATTTCTTTTTTCTTGATCTTTGATGGGATTTTGTAGAGTCCCTTGAAATTCTGGACTCATATTCAGTTTTCTGATTTTGCCTTTCTGCATTCTAGTTGTGCTTGTAAATTTCACCCTCTTTTTGACCTTGTGGAAAATACTAGAATGTGGAAGCAAGTAACATGTGTAGATATCAATTAATCCTGTCACCCTTCCACCCAATAAACAAACACTGCCAGTCCTTCGATGCATAGAAAAAAAATCCAGATTTTGGCTTTTAACTGAAAAATATTTCAAATACATGCCATGTTTCCAAATATGCAGTTTCCAGTTTTAGTGTGCTCTTAAAAGCATTAAAAAGATCTCCCATTAAAAAAATACAAAGGAAAATATAAGGTAGACCCTCAAATGATAATGATCTTCTCTCATCTTCTGGCAAGTGCTCTTTCCTTCCCTTCAAATGCTCTAAAATTATTTCAGATATAAACTCCAACCTCACAGTTTATACATTCTTGTGCATTTTGAGATATTCCCTTTTACTACAAATCAGAGGTCTTTAAACCTGGCAGCTTTAAGACTTGTGGACTTCAACTCCCAGAATTCTCCAGCCAGCAATGCTGGGGTATGTGTATCAGCAATCAGTCTAACCAGGGGTGAAATCCAAAATTTTTCCCTAACAGTTCTGTGGGTGTGGCTTGGTGGGCGTGGCAGGGGAAGGATATTGCAAAATCTCCATTCCCACCCCACTCCAGGAGAAGGGTACTGCAAAATCTCCATTCCCACTCCTCCTTGGGGAAGGATATTGCAAAATTTCCATTTCCACCCCACTCTGGGGCCAGCCACAGGTGGCATTTGTCAGTTCTCCGAACTACTCAAAATTTCTGCTACCGGTTCTCCAGAACCTGTTAGAACCTGCTGGATTTCACCCCTGAGTCTAACCATTGTTAGGTAGGCTTACTGAGCAGAAAAAAGACCAATGCCACAAAGTCTGAGTGTTTGTTCTTCTTTGAAAAAAATGAACAAAATTCTGCTGAAATGGTCCTTATTACATTCATACATTTACCTACTATTCTATTTAACTGAGCTCTCTGAAAACAACAACAGACACCATTGGTGAATAGTTCTGACTTGTGGAGCCTTAAAATGGTCCCTACCAAGAACAGTTGTTCACTTTATCAACCTGTTTTTAAATCATAATACTGCAACCAATTAACCTATAAATATTCACATGGCGTTTTTAAGAACAAGAAAAGCAATTAGCCTGTCTGAAACACAGACAGCAGTAAGATTGAAAACTGAGCCAGCTGGTTGCATGTGTTGTGTTCCACCTGTAATTTTAGCTGAGAAGGAGGAGAATTTGCTTTAGACTTTGCTGATGTGACATGTATGGATGGTCAGATTGGTGAGGTAATTGTCCCAGTCTGGTTTGGTATATAATAACAGTGAATGTAGATGACCACCAAAACGAAGAACAGAATAATAATGAAAGATAAAACTGATAATATTTACTTCTAGATAATATTCTTCTGGTTCTTCATTACAAAACCTGAAGCAAGGAGCAAAATTCAGGACTAATCTGAGAAATTTATAACTACTGCTGCCTTTAACTCTTATTACTGGTATGTTAGATAAAGAGACTAGTAGCAAATACCCTGAACATATTTGTGAATTACACAATAGATGAACTGAAATCAAAATTGGAAATAAGGGAAACAGTGGAGTTTTCTAAATGGATCAGAAAAAAGACAGGAATTAAATGAAAAATAATCTTATGACTGAATAATAATTAAACTATTATAGCTGAATATTACCAGTGCTCTTTTTTTTAAGATAACTTCCACTATAAATATTTTTATCAGTGCTAATAATTCACAACAGGAGACAACAGGTATTTATAATAGTGATACATTATTTCAACTAAAGAATAAAATTTGTCTTTCTGTGGATGTGTAAAAGTGCTCAAATGTGGACACTATCTCAATATACTTGCAGAAGTATTCAGTAGTTCTTGAAAACAACCACAGTTTTGACAAATTGATTTCAATTTGTAGATAGTTCTTGCCCTTGATTTTACGCGAAAACGGTGTGAGGCAATATCTTTTATGAATTGTTTTCATTGTGTATCTTGATTCATTTTGTTTGAAGCTTACACTAATGAAAGTTTGGAAATTGGTTGCAATTTCTTTCCATCATCCTATAAAAATGAACTCATAGAGAAAGAAACGCATAAAGTGGTATAATTAATTTTTTCTTGCCCCATCTATTTGAGATGTTGGTGACCTTTTCTAATGAGTATGGCACTGTAATTAAAATGCATCACGTGGACATTTGATCTCTCTGTCATGACACACTCCTATCTAACACAGATGAGTTGGGTTATTATTTTAGAACCTGCTTGTCCACAAAGAAGCAATTCAATGTGCTTGTAAATTGAAATGGATGTTATCTTAGTAAACATAACTTTACATCTCAGCCTGCATTCATACAAAGAGAAATAAATAAAATTAACATATTGATTTTTCATTTACCTTCAGCATTTGTAAGATACTGCATGCATTGGTGAGATGTCAATAACAGCATGTTACTTTTCAGGTTCTCTTGAGACTAGAGATTCTAGCTTGCATAGACTAGTACAGTGATGGCTAACCTTTTTGTCCTTATGTGCTGAAAGCGCGCACGTGTGCACGACAGCACGCACATGCGTGTCCACACCCATAATACAATGTGCACTTGATATACCCCTGCATACGTGTGTGCCACCCCATGCATGCTACCCCATGCATGCATGTGTGATCCCCCCATGCCCCATTTTGGGCCTAGCAGGCCTCCCTGAAACCGTCCTGGGACCAAAAATGGGACACGCGGGGTGTACCACCCTCCCCCCATGCATGCCTATGCTGTTACAGGTGTTATCTCCGCCTTGTATGCAGTTTTATTCCTCTCTAGCATTTATCTCCATGGTTCAGTGATTCATTTCTTGCCTCTCTAGGATTTATCTCTATCAGCTCCTCTGAGGCAGTTCCTGTTGGATGTATATAGTTATATTCTCGATGGCTTGTGTAGTGCTTTAATTGCATTTTGATTAAACAACAGCACTGCAGAGACCTGAAAATCAGGTGGCTGGTGGGAGGCGCTCACACAGAGCTCAGCTGCCGGCAGAGAGGCTTATGTGTGTCACAGGTTTGCCATCACAGGACTAGCATGAGCATACTTAGAGTAAAACTGAGTTATGGATCTGCTTGTGGCCAAATGTGCCAAAACTAACAGGATTGTCATACCAATAGCTGGGAATGCTGCAGGTAGCATGGCTTTATCCCAGGCTAATAACTTAGTCTTCACCTTGATTGAATAAAGCCATGGTAGGTGCATTAAACAATATATATGGGATTATTTGTTGACGACTAGAACATATGGAAAATTGTAACTTGTAATAAGAAGCATATAAAACAAGGATATGAAATTTCCCCTTGGTTACTTAAAATGCTATGAGTTATAAGCTAGTCAGAGGTGTATTAGACGGGGATATGACAGTATATGCACATTTGTCATTATGCCATATAACAGCGTTTCTCAACCTTGGCCACTGGAAGATGTGTGGACTTCAACACCCAGAATTTCCCAGCCAGCTCTGCTCTGCTGGCTGGGGAATTCTGGGAG
>JANHFM010005018.1:289431-302329 GCA_032468115.1 Grayia smithii | reverse complement strand
CTGCCCCTCCCCTCCCAGGAGTCCCCATGCGACCTGTTTTACATGCAGGTAAGTGCAGGGTGTGCACGGAGGTTGGGGAGGGTGAAAAACAGGCCTACCGGAAGTTCAGAGGGCCTCCGGAGCCTGGAGCCTGGAGCCTCGCCCTCCTGGAGGCTCAAGGAAAGGCTCCGGAGCCCAGGGAGGGCAACCTCCCTTCCCCTGTGGTGCAGGAGGCCAACTAGACCATGCCCACCATGGCCATGCCCACCCAGGAACCAGGCAGAGAACCCCTTGCTACAATTTTTGAAGCCCACCCCTGCATGGAGTATGGATGTGAGGGCTGAGAACAAAAATAAAATGTTTTTGGATGTGTCTTGCAGGAATACCTTCATGAAAGTAAGGGAAATTCACCTGACTTTACACTAATTGGTTCTTCCAATATTTATTTCAATGGAGAACACTTAAAAATCCAACTACCACACTATGATCCACACAAGCCATGATGACCCATTACAGCCCTGGAACTGGTGGTGATAATATAGAAAACTTCTTATGACCCACTAGGAGTGTGTGTGTTTTTTTAATCGTGCACTGTAACAATACTTAGACTAGTTAGTTTTACTAATACAAAATTCGGGGTTTCAGGTATTAAGAATGCACTAAACTTAATTTCCACAGAAATATCATTCCATTTTAAAGAAAATCTTTAAAAAGTGCACTCTCAGAGTAAAGTTCAAATTATATAGTGCTTCAATCTACCCAGGCATTTTTAAATAGTTCATAGGCAGCACAGAGTTGTTTTATAATAATATAGTTTGAGCTGAAAAGTTGACAGTGAAACAGAGAAGGCAAATGTGAACAATCAAGTTCACTTAAGAAATCAGTTTTGGCAGCATTCTTAATTATGCTAGTCTGCCCTTAAGGCACCATGCTAATATATTTTAAAACATTGATTTGATCTGAGCTAGAAAAATAAGTTCCAGCATAAACCTAAAAAACCATTTTAATGCCACATTCCTCTGGCATGTTTTAATGCAATAATTCGATAACAGTGAAATCTCAAAATAAATGTATGAAAGGTTTTTAATGAATATAAAAAAATATTGCAGGGAACTTACTTCACATTTCCAGATTCTTGTAAAGAATCAAAGCCCACAGAGAGGGAAAACAGGAGGAAGGATAAAATATGATTATTCAAAACTACTTATCCAAAATTTGGATTGCATTTTAGTGAAGATTAAATGGTATTGAGTGCCATCAACAAAAAGCAATTCTGGTGGCAAACAATAATAATCAAAACTATAAATATAAAAATAATAATTATAAAAATATGAGTCATATTAACAAAAGTCAGTTGCTTTTTTTTTATTGAAAAGTTTTACAAAATTTTTAACAACCCCCCAACTCTCCCTCTCTCTATCCCCCCACCCCCCACCCCTGACTTCCCAGAGCAAATTACATATAAAGAAAACAATAAATCTAATAATCTAACATAAATTCACTATCTATAACTAATCCTAACCTTTTAACTCTATCTATCTACAAGGACAAGTCTATAACTTTACTCATATGCTATTTGCAATTTCTTAGTACAATACTTCTTTTGAGTATATTCTATCCACTTTTTCCAGTCCAAATAATATTTTTCTTGTGTATTGTCCTTCAAGTATGCCGAAATTTTTGCCATCTCTGCTATATTTGTTACTTTAAGTGTCCATTCTTCAATAGATGGCAGTTCTTCTTTCTTCAAATTTTGCGCTCACACTTACAACAGATGTAGCATCCCCATGGTCACATGATCAAAGTTCAGGCGCTTGGCAATTAGCATGTATTTATGACGGTTACAGTGTGCCGGGTCATGTGACCCTCTAATAAGCAGTCAGTGGGGAAGCCAGATTGACTTAATGACTGTGTTACTAATTTAACTGCAGTGATTCACTAACAGCTGTGATAATAATATAATAAATAATAATAACAGCTGTGGCAAGTAAGGTCGTAAGAGGGCAAAATACGCTTAACAACTGTCTTGTCTAGCAATAGAAATTTTTGTTGTCATAAGTCGAGACTACCTGTAGTCACTGCCCCTTGCCCTTCTCCTTTCTTCTGGCCATCTGCTGGTCACCAGGAAGCAGCCCTGGCTGTGACCTTTTGGTTCTGACACTTCCTATCTAGCAAGGGCTTCTCTGGGTGGAGCAGGTGTGTTATGCGCTCAGGCTGGGGAAGACAGAAAGGGAATCGTAGCCCCTCCAAAGAGCACCTTTTCAACTGCCTGTGCCCCCTTTTCTATTGCCCATGATCAGAGCTCGATCCTCGCTTGGGCATTCTAGATCCCACTGGGGCCACAGCTCGGGCTCCCATGCTTCACGGCCAGCAGAGCAGCGGAACCGCAGCCGAGTCTCCACGGTCATCCAGCCTTTGAGGCAGAATGCAGCTGAAGTCGTGGACCTCACGGTGGATGAGGATGGTAGGTGCTGGGAGGCCGAGCCCTGAATCCGCCCCTCCTTTGCGATCCCTGTCAGCTCCCTTCGGAGCCTCTGCTGGGCACCTGGTACTTGCGCCAAGAAATGCATTCTGGACTGCCAACTTAAACCACCACGTCTCTCCTTTGTTGTAGACCCAGCTGTGGTGCCGACCACCTCCTCCAGAGTGGACGTTCAGGCTGCCAATGCCGTTTCTGAGGGGGGGGCCACTGCCACCCCTTCAGAGCAGGTCCCCGGAGGGGCCTCGGGCATCTCCAGCAGTCAGGCCCCCTTGCAGCCAGAGCCCTCAGCTCTCCTATCCAACAGTAGTAGCGCGGCTGGGAACTCGACAGGAGGTAGGAAGCAGAGCCCAGAGGATCCCATCCGCTCTTTGGAGTTGTGAGCTTGTCAAGGTGGAGGGGCATTTGTGTTGTAGTTGAACGTATTGAAGATGTCAGTGGGATTTGTGTTATCTATGTGCCAATCCCAGGAAAATGGTCTCCCCTGATCCAGCCACGAGCTGCTTTCATCTGGCTTGGAGGTGGGACTCTGTGTGAAGAGGGCAGGCTGGGTTTGGTTTGTGCCAGGCAAGGAGGAGGCCAAAGGAGTCCTGGTTGCTGCAGGGCCAAGCAGGGCAGGGAAGAGACCCTCAGGGAGGCCTCTGGTGGACCAAGAGCCTGGCTTTGCACTTGTCCCCTGCGTTGGAACTGAAAGGGACGAGGCATTCTCTGCATTTCCCGAAGAGGCAGAAGGTGCCCTGTGGGTGCCATTGCTGGCAGGGAAGACACTGAGGGCGGCCACCAGACTTGCAGCTGTCCACCCGGGGGTGTGTGTGTGTGGGAGAAACCCTAGCTCTACAGAGACCGTGCTTCGTGATCGGAGAATGCTGAGCCTTGTAGAGGAAGCTGAATCCTGGGCAAGATAGTCAGGCTGACCCAGGCACGGGGCCCTGCTCTGTCCTCATCGGTCCCCCTCAGTCTGCCTTGGGCTCCCCAGCCTGTTGCACAGCTTGTGCTTCCCAATGGGCTCTTGCCACCCTTGCCTTTGGATTGCTTCAGCTCAGGCCTGTTTGCTTTCCTTCCCCATGGCAGATGACACAAGAGGAAATGCCTCCAATCACACACTGGAACCGGGGCCCCCGGCCATGCCACGGCTGCCTTCCTGCTGCCCCCAGCACTCTCCCTGCAGCGTCTCCTCGCAGAACCAGCACGTCCTGGTCTCGCCCCACGCCAGCTGCTTTCAACAGCACAGCCACCACTTCCAGCACCACCACCATCACCACAGCCCCCACGCCGGCGTCCCACTTTCACCCCCCTTTAGCGACTCCAGTTGTCCGGTCGACAGGCCTCCCCTCGTCCCGGCCCCTGGGGGCCCCAGCAGCAGCACTGGCACCGCCTTCCATGACCAGGTAAGTTGGGACAGCGGCCCCTCAGCCAGGCAGCTGTGGCCAGCGTTTCTTTCAGTCATTCAGGGCCACACTTTTGATGCAGCCCTCCCGGAAGAAAGGTAAGGAACCCTGACCAGCTTCCAGGGACGTCGCCATCTGGGCAGCTGCGCCCATCGGATGCCCTGATGCAGAACTATCACCAGCCCCCTTCCTTGGATTTCTCTTTCAGAGCAGCTGGAATGGGCCGTTTGCTGAATTTGGCTTCGAGGGAGGAGGATTTGTATTGTTGCATAAATGGCAGGAAAGCATGATCAGAGCACAACGTGATGCAGTCTGACTTCCCTTCGTGCTGGCTGGGGGGATGTTAACCGGACCCCTTTCCCTTTCTCTTCCCCTGCCGGTCGCTCTCCCTGCGCAGCAGGCTCTGCCAGTGGATCTGAGCAGCAGCGGCATCAGGAACCCTGGGGGAGGCTCCTTCCATGGCGCTTCGGCCTTCGACCCCTGCTGCCCGGGCTCCTCCTCCCGGACCTCCCTCTACGGGCACCAGGCGGGGGCCGCCGCCAGTCAGCCAATCAGCATGGATGGCTACAGCACAAGCATGGCCCCCCAGCCGCAGCCTCCCAGCCAGGCCTCCTGCCGCCATTACCTGCACTCGCCTTGTAAGTGGGGCGCTTAAAAGATAGGGGAGGGCAACCTGGTGGGGTTGGCTCCCCCCAAGGAGTAACGGGGCTGCTCTTCTCCCTCTGCTTTCAGATGCCTCCTTGACACGGCCCCTCCATCCTCAGGCTGCAGCCTGCCCCCATTCCCATGGCAATCCCCCTCCCTCGGCACCCCCCCAGGCCCCCTCACAGGTGGACTACGTCATCCCTCACCCCGTCCATCCCTTCCACCCCTCCATCTCCTCCCACGCCTCTTCTCACCCAGTCCCGTCCCAGCCCCCTCCTCACCCGTTGGCCAATGCAGCGGCCCCCATTCCCCAACCCCTCCCCAGCGCCCATCACCTCCCCACGGCCGCCCCCTCGGCCCAGCGGCTGCACCCTCACGAGGTGATCCAGCGGATGGAAGTCCAGAGGAGGCGCCTGATGCAGCATCCGACGTACGTCAGCCAGATGGTGGTAGAAGCTCTCCCCCCTCGCTTGAGCCAGCCCTGTGGCAGGAAAGGAGTTGGGTGTCCAGTTGACTTGGCAAAGGCTGGCTTGACCATTTATGTCCCTAGTAGATTTAGAGGCCCCCCGACTTCAGAGTGACTCTGGGGTGGTTGACACTTAAAATTGTTTTCACACCCACTCACTCAGAGGCAGTAAGTGGAGCCCCCTGCCTTCATCTTATCCGTGGATGCTTCCTTCCTTTCACCTTGAGCCCAGGTCTGTACTCTTTCTCCCCCCACAAACACCCTTGGGGGAAGGTGAGGAGGAGCTGAGCACAAGGTTGCTGCCCAGAGACACCCGGGGTGGTCACTGCCAACCCCGCCGGGCTCTCTGGAGCTGCAGAAGGAAAGGTGTGAGAGGCATAACGGACGGCAGCTGCCCTGTAGTGCAAGTGGAGCCCAGCAAAGGCCAAAGGTGGCCTGAGCATCCCCCTTCCTTGGCCGCCTTCGGCAGAGGGCTGCACAACTGGAGAAAGCCGCCAACTGCAGATGCCCAACGGTGGCTTAAGCCTCACTCTGCGTCCAGATAGGACTCGTAGGAACTGAACCTTCTTTGGAATACTGAGAAATGGCTCAACCGGCCTTAGAACTTCAGTCGTTTTAGAATAGCGCAAACCTTATAGGATAGGTGAACGGCAGCTGCATCTCCAGTGCCCGGAGACTCAAGCGAGCTTCTTTCCTGGGCTACTCAGTGTCTTGTCTGGCAAGCCAGGACTGCCCTTTTGACCTATGGTAGATCCGATCAACCTTGGCTGAGCCGGTTTGGGAGGGCCTCCCTATTCAGACGCCGGCACCCAGTGCAGGCAGCAGCCATCGTTTTTTCCTTCCCCTCCAGGCGAGCACACGAGCGGCCGCCACCACATCCTCACCGGATGCATCCCAACTACGGCCACGGCCACCACATTCACGTGCCACAGACCATGTCTTCGCATCCTCGACAAGCACCGGAGAGGTCGGCTTGGTTAGTAACGGTGATCCATGCGTCCTTTCCCCTTCGGTGCCGAAAGATGCATGCCCCATCCGAGGGAACCTGTCCTGGTTGGGGTAACTAACTCGGGGTGTTGGTATAGCTTTGCGTCACCTATTGTGAAGCTGACTTGAAACCAGTCTCACTCCCGTGACCACCCCCCTCCTGCGGGGGCGGCATGATGGGTCTCCCCAAAGAAGGGGAAGCTTGTAGCCGGGAGCAGTCAGAAGGAATTGGAGGCAGCTTGGACATGTTCAGGTCCCAAAGGGCCAAGATCCATGGACAGAGGCCTGAAGGCTGTGAGCGAGTGAGAAAAGCCCTGGCTACAAATGGACTTTCTGTTTGGGTGCAGGGAACTGGGCATCGAAGCAGGCGTGACTGCAGCGACCTACCCGCCAGGTCCGATGCACTCGCACTTGGCCCACTACCACAACCCCCCTCGGCTTCACCACTTGCAGATTGGCGCTCTTCCCTTAATGGTAAGCGAGAAGGTTGCAAGCGGGTCGTGCCATGCCAGGTTCATAGAGGAGTCTGAGCAGGCTATCCCGGGGCCCCCAAGGAGACCTCGGGGGACAAAAAAAGAGGGATAGTCTGACTCCAGTTGTCAGGGGAACTGAAGCCCACCTGTTTTGTTTGAGAAAATAATGACATTCTCCAGTAGTACATTGACCCTCTGCATCTGATTTATGCTCTTAATTCAGTCATTGCTTTTGACAGCTCAATTAGAAAACACCCTGATTAGTATGAGAAAGTCAGGAGTTAGTAATCCGAATTTACTACCTAAAGCAGTCATATTTGGGGGTTTTGGAATTGTGCCTTTCCCAGATGGAAGTTTGCAGCTGCCTTGAGGGTCGCAGCTGTCCTGTCTTGCAGCAGCTTCCTTTCCTGTTGATTTGGGGATGGGAGAAAAAAAGGGACTTTCCCCTTCTGCACTGGACAGGACTTGAGAATCCCTTCAGCCACAGGCCAAACCAAGAAAACCGTTGGGCACTTCCTTCCTCACGGGCAGTATCTGAGACCGTTGGGAGCTGCTTTGGGCCAAGTGGGATCATGAGGGGCGCCTTTGTCTTTGGTACTTAGCAGCCTGGAGCCTCACTGAAGCACTTCTGACGTGCTGCATTGAACCCGGCTGAAATTGCTCCTGGTGAGAGGACATGACCGAGGGCTGGGCAGGAAGCGGCTACAGTCAAGCACTGGAGCCTGTCTTTGGACTCAGCCGGTGGGGAAGGGGCAGCTGGGGAGCTGAAGGCTGCTTTGGACACGCTGTGACCTCTGGTGGGAGCCTGTGGAGACAGAGCCAGGGCAGAAAGAATTCCTGCTCAGAGCTGGATTGAAGCTCTTTGTCCTGTTGTCCTTTTACTAGCAGGCAAAGGCTAACAGGTTGCCCCAAGGCAAATGGCTCAAGGCCAGCCGAGTGGATTCTTGAAGGTGGGAGGTGCTCTGTGCAGAGCAGAGCGGGGTGCTCTTGCCTTGTTGATAGGATCCTCCCCACGTGGACGTTGGGCTTTGGCTTTTCTTGGAGGGGGGGCACTTTCACTCAAGAGTTTGGTTGCCTGTGATCTCACTTGGGGTCTGGAGGGTTTGACTTTCTGAACATGATGCTGGTCACTTTGCAGCATCTTTGCTTCGTATTGGGAGGTGCCTGCTGCACTCTGGCTTGTTTTATCTGGCTCCATATTCAGAGAGCCTTGCCTTGATTCTACTTGTAGGACAGCAAAGGACATTTTTGGGGCGGGGAGGTGTCACATGGATTTTCAGCGTGGTATTTCAGGTCTTGTTCCAAAGTTGGGACACTTCTTGGCATGTTGAAGACCCTCACACATGTCAGCGTTGCAGGTAGTACCGTCTCTTTGTCCGAATTAGGGTCTTCTGAAAGGTAAGAGGCTGGCTGGCAGAGGAGAGGAGAGGGTTCATGGGGGTAGAACCATTTTACTCGTTCTTACTTCGCAGTCGTCTGAGCGTGAGGCAGGCCCAGAGCACCGGTCAGAATAGTTGCACACTTGGTCCAGCCTGAGCGGGACAGTCGGCCTCTTCCTGAAAGATTCTTCTTCTGGTTGGGCGCCGTGGCGGTCAAGCAGCTCAAGGAGAAAAGGAAGGGATGCCATTAGCCAGACCAAATTCCTTCCCTTTGCAACGGGAACAGTTAAATACGTGACACAGCTGCTCTGCAATTAGACTTAACTCCCTTCTGCTATTTGAATAGGTTCCTGACATGGCGGGCTACCCTCACATCCGTTACATTTCATCGGGATTGGATGGAACTTCATTCAGAGGCCCTTTCAGGGGCAATTTTGAGGTTTGTAATAGAATCACCCTCAGCTTTGTGGCAGAACTTTTGTGGGGAGGGGGCACGCTGGTTTTGTTTCTCACCATGCCCTCGGGCCTTCGTTGTGGTTTGGGGACAGGTAGGCATTCCACCTTGAAAGGGCCTTTTTTACGGCTTCTGCAGCAGCGGCCACCCTTCCCCTGGCTGGGAGTGTTCAGTTGGCTCAGGGAAGGGGAGAATTGGTGCTAAACAGCCCATTCCTCCTCCTTGGGCCTGCTTGTCAGTCAGTCCAAGGTGGCAGAGAGGAACTGAAGTATCAGATGCAGAGAGTTAATGAATTCCCCGGTCTAGTTTATGAGGTAGGGAGGGCCTTCAGATGAACTGGTTCAGGCAACCACTGCTGCCCCATCCTCTCCCATGGAGTCCTCACTAAGCAGCCTTAAGCAGCCCTGGAGTGAACCATCCCACCCACAAGGAGGTGGCGTCTCACTTGCCGAAGTGACTGGCCTCCCCCGCTTCATGGAGATTGCCTGCAGTGCTTGGCCTTCGGAGTCATAGGTCTCCGGACCCTCTTTGTGGGCTGTACTGTGTTGCCCCACTTCATTCACCTTTAGGACATGGGAAGAGGGAAGCCAAGGGCAGGTGGCAGGGCCAGGACAAATCCTCCCACTAGAACCATTGAACAGTAAAGGCCGCCCTGTGTGACTTGTCAAATAATTAATTACTTAATTAGTAAATTGGGGAGAGAGCACAGAGATCGCGACATCTTTTATTCCACTTTGATTCTAGGAATTAATCCATCTGGAAGAACGTTTAGGAAATGTGAATCGTGGAGCTTCCCAAGGAACCATTGAAAGATGCACTTATCCACACAAGTACAAAAAGGTGAGAAAGTCTCAGGGGTGTTTAAAGAACTTCCCCATTGAGTGTCCCAAAGCTCCCCTTTTCCTGTAAAGCCCCCCCAAAAGAGGCACTTCATGGAGTTCTGTGTCTCAGAATCTCGCAAGTTGCTGCTTTTCTAGGAGACAGATAATCCCAAATGTTTTCTAGATTCCAGATGTGGAATCTGGCTGCAGAACCTGCTTTTCCACCAGGAGGGGCCAACCTGGGCACGGTTTTGTGTCTGCTTTTGTTCATCTAGGAACCACCCTGGAGCCCTAAATTGGCCTGTCATTCAAATTGCTGATAATTGAGTGAGAAGGGACTCTGCCCACTCTTCTTGGCCCATCTTGCCGTGTTGAGTCTCTGGTTCATTTCTGGTGCTTCTCTGAGTTTCCTGCATGCAAATGGGAGAATCCAGCGGATCCTTTCTTGATGGGTTGGGGCACAGATTGTGCTGGGAATGTGGTATCTAACAACTTCCATTGCGTCTGTTACTCAGAAAACAATTTAAAAAGCATGTCACACTTGAAAAATAACAGCCGTGCTCATGAAATCAGAGAAGACACTGAAGGCTCTGACCGTGGAGCTTTTGGAAAAATAAGTTGGGAGTAATTGCTCAGTTGTCAAGATTGTGTTACAAAGAAACATAGTCTGAGTTGATTGAGAGAGCTTGTGTGTGAGTGAGAGCTTGAACTTTTAAAAATCAGCTTTTTTGTGTCACTGTGAGAATATAATGTAGTTTGTGTGGGGTCATTTTCTCCTCTAAATGTGCCTTGGGCCTTTTTACAGTTGCAAAGACAAATTAGTTTAACAATTGAACACTACAAAAAAGATCCTGTTCAGAAATTAAAATTAAAAAATAATTTGGATCAACCCCCTCCTCCCCTCCCCCCAATAATTCCATTTGAAACAAACACCTGGACTGTCAAAAAATTTATCGGATGCTGAAATAATTGTATCGGAGTTAAGAATTCAGAAATAGCAGCTGGATATATTTGTTATCCAACTTCAATTGTATATTATTTAAAGTACCACGTATGGGTTGGGGATGCCTAGTGGGTTGGTGTAACAGAAATGATAATTGTGTATAAAACACATCTCATTCAGTTTGCCAATAATGTCATCTCTGCTAATAAGGTAACAACTGATTGGTTCTCACAGAGGAAACTACACTGCAAACATGATGGGGAAGAAGGAACTGAGGAAGACACCGAGGAAAAGTGTACCATATGTTTATCTATATTAGAGGAAGGGGAAGATGTCAGGTAACTGAACAGGAAACCTACTGGAGATACTGAACTGATGTTGTGGATCAGGTGTAGACCAGGAATCGTTTTTGTAAAAGTGTACTGCAGAAGGTTGGAAATTTAGGGAGGTGGAGGCTTCAGCCAGCTGCAACCAGTTAATCTCAAATACTGGAATGGGTGGGTGTCAAAAAAATTCCCTGGGCAGAGGAGAAACCGTCCATACTTTTTGAGGCTGCAGCTCCGGGACCAGTTTAAAGTAACCTGTTTGCAGGAATGTTCTGGAAGTAAAAGCTGAGGGAACTCTGGCTCAGCTGTTTGATGCCACAAACTACTGCAAGAAATTTATTTTTTAATTTATTTTGCCTCTTTGCAGTCTACTCCCTACGATAATAACTAGTGCTTCCCAACTAGAACTGATCTCTCTGGCCCTGTGCGCGCTTCCATTTTGCAGTCTAACTGTAGTCCTGAAAGAGAAATTAGCTCACAGCTCTTGCCCTGCATGGTCCTTTTGCCAAATTTAGCCATCTGTTGCTACAAGATGGCTGGGGAAGATGCCCTGTCAAAAGAGACGGCTTTCCTAATCGTTTAGAGAGGAATCTTCTTCAGGGTCCTATTTTTGAAAAACAAAAACCTGATCCATTGGCCAGCCTGCGCACTGCTGATCCTTTCCTTCCTTTCTTTTTAGGCGCCTTCCATGTATGCATCTCTTCCACCAAGTGTGTGTCGACCAGTGGCTAATTACCAACAAGAAGTGCCCCATTTGCAGGGTGGACATTGAGGCTCAGCTGCCCAGTGAAAGTTGACAGGCTTTGGCCTCCAACCTCTTGCTTTCCTCCTTCCGGGTACTGCAGTCAACCAAAGATGGCCTGACTCCGCTGTGCAGTTGTGGGAAGCATTTGAACCTGCTAGAGTGCTGTTCGTCTGCTCTGTGGTATACCTGATGCTAACCCTACAGTTAGTGTATTTATAAAGCTTATTTTTGGTTTGTTTGTTTAGCCCTTTCAGATTCCTAACTGGTTTTCCCTGTCCTTTTGCATGGATCGCTCCCCATATTGCATTTCTTTGCACATATTATGGGCTTAGTGACCCCCCCAAAAACTTGCAGGCAAGATTATCTGCTTTAGGAAGTAGAGCTGTGTGGTCCTCCCTCCCTTTTTTATTTGTACTGAAAGTCAACTTTCCAGAATATGATTTCACTCATTACTAACCTCAGAGTCCTTAATTTAATCAAGTCTTTTAGTTTTAAATGTATAAAGATCAAAGGATATTTTTTTTAAGACATTCCTTAATTAGGAAAAAAAGCTGCTGTATACTTGTGTGGGAGAGAGGTGCCAGGGCCTCGTCCTGGGCGAGGTTTGTCAAAAGGAGCATGGCCGGGGCTGCCTGCCCCACCATCTGCCCCATCACTCTGCCTTCCCATCCTGTAATGTCAGACTAATGGGGCGTCCTCTTGGAACACATTTTTATGTTCTTAAACCTTCAGCACAATGCAGATATCTTTGAATGTCAATATTAAAAACATTTAGACTGCTGTCTGATTGTATGTACCATTTTCTTATGTCTAGCCATTCAAACCGCTAACATAAAAAGTTTACTGCTGTGAACAGCTCTACTGAACACTAAATACTGGATTTCAACTAGCTGCACTGTAGATAGATGCGGGCTGAATAAAAGAAGTCCTAGGAGAACAAGGGGGAAGAGCAGGGATGTTGTCTGTCTTGTTTCTCCTTCCTCAGTCCTGCGTTTAAGTTCATCTACTGATCTGCACAGATCGGTTTTGTTAAAAAGGAAAAGCTGCGCTACGGGGATGAAACCAGGAGTTAAAATATCATTTCTTAAGGCAAATATCCATGAATTCATAGACTTTATGAAGATCCCTGTTCTCTGGGGAATCTGGGTGGTTTTTTTTTTAGTTTTACAATTAATAAAGTTAGCTGAATCCATCTGGCTTTTGTGTTATTTCTCAAGATTGATTGCCGTTGTATGATACAGGGTTATTCAGCTATTAACGCCTGGGGGGGCGGCGGGGGGGGACGGACTAACTCCCGTGAGGCTTTTGCAGGAAACTGCGCCGCCTGCAGGCGAAGGGGGGCGGGGTTGTCGCAGAGGACTTCGCTTGGCCCGCTGCTGGAAGCGCCTGAAACGCAGCGCCCTCCTTTTCTGAGAAGCGAGGCCACTTTGGGGCCGCAACCGGGCCAGCCCTCCTCAGCCGGGGAATCCCGCTTCTACTCGTGAGCCGCGGCCGCTTCGCTCCCTTCCTCCCTCACGAAGAAACACTGCAACTCCCAGAGGACCTTGCGCGAGGGCTACGGTCGTGGCGCCGCGAGACGAAAAAAAAAAAGGTCGGGGCGGCAGCCAATCGGGCGCGTCTCCTCCGGGCGGAGGACCAATGGCGGCGTGGGGGCTTCCATTCGAGGCCCGATGAGGGGGAGGTCCGCGGCGGCGCATGCTGGGTAGGTGGGGCTTCTGAGGGGAGGCTCAGCGGGCAGTATAACTCTGCCTTTTATAGAATAAAAAAATCTAACTGACACATGGTCCACTACCTTCTGTATGCTATTCTAATC
>JANHFM010005018.1:254490-268580 GCA_032468115.1 Grayia smithii | reverse complement strand
TAAATAAACAAGAGAAGTATAAAAGACATTTACAGACATAAACAAACAACAACAAAGACATTACAATTAAAAGGGGCGAGAGTTATTAAACAACTTCTACAATGAAACAAAAGTGCAAACTTGTGTTGGACAGAGTTGTGCAAACCTATGAATTACTTCCTACCTTTCAACTGAAAAGGAAAGCTGGGGTTTTTTTCCCCCAGTAGGTCTGTTGAATGAAATTCTTCATGGATACACATTTCTCTAACAGGCAATGGTTTCATGCATACAAAAGTATGCAAGTTCAGGAAAAGACCAAGCAAAGCCTTTTCCACAAGATACCAACGTGATTAGTGCTTCATTTGATTGGGGATTTCCTGGCTCTGCATGTTATGCCAAGAATTGTCAACCATTTTCTGACAATTTGCTCTCAGAATTCAATACTGTGATTTTGGGGTTCTGGCACCTGAATTGTGTATTCAATGCATTGGAAATTGCTCATCCCCGTTAAGTCTTTTCTGGGGGAAAAATCATTGTAGGTTATTGCATCAAAATAAAAAAATAGAAGTTTAAAAAGTTAGAGTAGAAATAATTTAACAGCAAACCCAAAGAGTTTGGATTGTCAGAGCAAAGCATTCATGAAGTCTGCAGCATCCTTGCTTCATCAACATTATGTGTGCTGGGCATCAGAAATTCAGTTTAAAATGGCTTGCCATTGCATGTTTCCATGACATTGGGTGAATGTTGGATACACCATCACATTCACCAAATTGTTTTTTGATGGTGCAGAATGGAGATTATCTTTCCATCTTTATTCTATTCTGCTTTATGCATAAAAGGTTGAACAGTGGTATAACCAAATGCCACTTCCTTTGGGAGTATCCAGAGTAATTACCATGGTATTGTTTCCAGCGCCTCAGAAAAGTTCCTTTCCTTTTTAATATTATTAAATATAGGATCATATAAATTCTTGTCTGTTATTAAATATCTTTCCCTATCCCATGTTTTTCCTGTCTTTTTTTCCACTTAAGGTTTTGCCACTTATGGAGATCTTCAGTCATCCAAGTCATGGTTGTCCCAAAGGTGCTTTTTCAAGAGACAACTGGACTTGTTTTTCTTTGAAGATGTTTCTCTTCCCATCCAAGAAGCTTCTTCAGCTCTGGCTGGATGGTGGGGAATGGAAGGATTTATAGTCCTTGCAGACAGCTGGTCATTTGCATTCTTTTAGAGAGTTGTTGAGGCCACTTGGAGATTTGTCTGTGTCCTCAGGTCACCTGAGTAGTACAAATGGGTGTGGAGCCTTCTTGGAACTGCTGAAAGGACTGTTATGGATCTGTATTTTCTGCCCTGTGTCCTTTCACTATTGAATACAGGCATAGATTGTTGGGGATGTCTGCATCTCAAACTGAAGTGCAAATGGTTCCTATAGTCTGCAATTTTTCTGGAAATATGTTCATACTCCCGCACCATTCAAAAGGTGTTGATCCCAAAGTGCATAGCTAAATGAATATGAAGATTCTCAGTCATCCTGGTCATGGTTGTCTCAAAGGTTCTTTTGTCAAAAGGCAACTGAACTTTCTTGTTTTTCTTTGGAACAGCGAAAGGACACAGAGTAGAAAAACATCCTGCAGAAAGCATAGCTCCACAACACAGTCCTTTCAGCAGTTCCAAGAAGGCTCCACACCAGCGGTGGGTTGCTCCCGGTTCGGTCCGGTTCGCGCAATCCGGTAGCGGTGACATTATGATGTCACCGAACTGGTTCTCCACGCCCTGGCCCCGGGCCCACCTGCACGCCCGTACTTACATTTTTCGGGTAAAACCTCCAAAAATAGCACTCTGCGCATGCGCAGAGCACTTGTTTCAAGGTGTTTCCTGGAAACAAGTTACTGCACATGTGCAGTAGCACGCTTTAGGCACGTGCGCGAGCAAAGCGTGCACGAGCAAAGTGAGACCGCAAATCACGCACACGCACGTACACGAAGAGAACCGGTAGTAAAGGTAAGTAGAACCCACCCCTGCACCCCTGCTCCACACCTATTTGTCACTTAACCATTTTTGAAGTTTAGTTAGTTTAGTTAGTTAGATGTTAGTAAATACTCATCAAGCTACATTTATATTAATTCAATTGACTAGTATATGAGCTTGCTCTGATCTCTGCTGGATGCAAACTAAATTGGAAATTACCTGCAGTACCTTTTGAACAATTAAAAAAACCAAAGAATTGGCAGATTAAAGGAAAATGCGGTGTGTTAAATAGACATTGGTGTCAAAACTCTCAAATAATCATACAAACTAATGGGATCAGAGCTAGCAATGGCCAATGAAGAAAGAGATCTCAAAGTAAAGGTACAATAGTTCAATGTGCATTCACTGAAGAAAAGGCCAACAATATGTTAGAGAAAATAAGAAATGGTATTGAAAATAGAGATGCCAATATGCTAATGCCCTTTTATAAATTAGTGGTGCAAATATTGTGTACAGTTCTGGTTGTTGCACCTAAAAACCTGGGGTTTCTGAGTCTAGAAAGAACAAGGAGAGGAAATGATGGAGATGAAAAAAGAAAATTATGCCTGGTGTGGATAAAGGGGAAAAGGAGAAGTTACTTTCCCCTTTCCAGAATACTAGAATCAAAGGTTACCCAATGAAATTGAACTCTGGAAAAATCAAGATTTTGGCCGAAGGAAGTACATTTTTGTACAAAGCTTAACTAAACTTTGGAATTTGCTACCACGTGAGAATGCTACCGCTACAGATTGGATGGATACAGCTGCTATGGATTGGCTGTAAAACAGGTTGGATCATGGGATCAAAGCAGGGATGAAATCGAAAATTTTTCCCTATCGGTTCTGTGGGTGTGGCTTGGTGGGCGTGGCAGGGGAAGGATACTGCAAAATCTCCATTCCCACCCCACTCTGGGGCCAGCCAGAGGTGGCATTTGCCGGTTCTCCGAACTCAAAATGTCAGCTACTGGTTCTCCAGAACCTGCTGGATTTCAGCCCTGCAAAGAACTATATACTTTCTTCATAAACCAAAGTGACATTCCGGATGGAATGGAGACACTGGGTGGTTCATGCAGGTGGCTTCAGTTGCTGCTGTCTTTGTTTTACCTGCTTTCACCTCATGCATCACTTTAACTCAATTCACTTCTGCGCTTGGGGTTCTTCTATTTCATCTTCTCCTGCGACTTTGCATCTGGCTCTAGTTCAGCGATCCCTCCTCTGCATCTTCTTTCTCCAATGGACCTTCACCCCTCTTCCAGGGGTGGCTTCTACTTACCTTTACTCCCAGTTCGCCACAGGAGCACTCATGCGCGCTTGCTTCTGCGCATGCGCGGATCACCCATGATGACGTCAGGGTGGGTGGGCGGAGCCTCCCACCAGTTTTACTACCGGTTCTATAGAACCGGACAGAACCGGGAGCAACCCACCCCTGGCCTCTTTGTCTCGCCATCCATGCCCTTGAGCTCCATAATTCCCCCTAAACAAATCCCTCCTCATTCAGAGATTCTCCATCCCTGGATTGCTCACACTCAGTATTTGCCCTCACCTGAAACCCCCCCCCCCACACACACACAGCCATAGACGTGATGCTCCCCACTGCCGCCAGCCCAGCCCAGAGGCAGAAAGGGAAGCCAGTCCCTTACCTGATGATCACACACTGGTTCTCTCGGTCAATTATCATATTTCGATACATGTTGTCTGCCAGAGCATAGATGTGTGGTGGATTTTCATACTGCGCCTAAAGAGAATGAAGCAGTGAGACAAACACAAGGATTGATGAAAAGGCCCCAGGAGGAAGAAAGAGCCCGGCCCAACACACCTGCCCTGTCCTCCCACTTGGCCACGTGGAGAACGAGGCTCGGTGAGTAGGAAGCAGGGAGCCACGGGAAAAGTGGAGCAGCTTTTAGTGAATCCATTTTGTAATGAAAACAAGTTTTGAAAAGCTGAAGATCACTTACGGCTCCCTGGTACATTTCAATTTCTCTCTCGCCAAAGTACGGCATCTGCTTGAATGGATTGACGGAGATGAGGACAGATCCAATGTATGTCTGCATTAGGAAAAGTCAAGGTGGCGTCATTTGAAGAAGCACAAATGAAGCGCCCCCTCCTCTTAGGGTGGGCTTGAGCTCCTGCCCAGGTTCCACCTGATGGGAAGTTTTATTTGTTTGACTTCCATCTTCAAAAGCAAATGGATGACTCAACCTGTGGGTGGCCTCCCCCCATTTCTTGCCAGTGGAGTTCAGACAATAACAGCAGCTCTTCTATTATCTCACCGAGGTAGCCCACTAGACTCCAGCCTTTGGGACCAAGGGCAGCCTCTCCCGCCCTCGGCTACCTCACCTGGCAGGCCAGCAATCCAACCTGGCAACACATGCCTGCAGAGGATGGGCTGCCTTGAGCTCTCTCAACCATTAGCTCATGAACCTGGTTAATGTGTACTTGCCTCATTGTTTTGCTTCCTTTGCATCTGATGACGCACCCGTGTGTGACACCAGGCATTGGGGTTGCAAGAGAGAGAGAAAGCTGCTTAAAGCAGCAGGGGCTTCCTCCCTCCCCCCCTTTCCAAGTCAGCCACAATACTTTCCCACTGAAGAGTAGAACTGGTAGAGAGCTCCAGCTTGGGAGGCAACTGTTAGTATTTGCTTCACACTGGCACTGCACCCAGGATAACCACACCTATCCTTTGCCATTCAACACGGACACAATTAGCCCTCAGACTTACAAACAAAATCCCATTGTTTGGGGTTAATAGCTGCAGGATGATGTCATGCCACTACTTAAGAAAAGAAAACCCAGGCAAAGAAACCCAAACTCCCAGAAGAGATGGGTGAAAGGGCATCTGGCCGTAGCTGAGGAATTGGCTGTCGGAGCCCCTGGTGAAGAGGAGGCCGAAAGGCCTTTCCTCCTGAGGGCCGCTTTGTAAGCAGTCGCCAGGAAGGAGTGATGAGGCGGCTGAGCAGACAAGCTCAGCCCGGGAGGAAGGGAAGGGAGAGGCGGCCAGTTGCCTTCAGGTGCTTTGGGGCTCTGCTCGCCGACATCAGATTGTGGGGGAAGCGATTGGGGTGCCGCTTTTGAGAAGGTTGGAACAGGTGGGGGAGGGGCAGAGCCACGCCTGTCCAAGAATGAAAGGGCCCCAGCCAGAGCCTCCATTGCTGCTGGATTCCTACAGGAAACCAACACTCTCAGAACTTCAAGATGGAGCGGTCGGGAAACAAGGACTACACACACAACCCCCTTGGGCTGAAGGGAGGGCAAGGCTGCCTTGACTCTCCTCCTCCCCCACCTTCCTCCCAGGGCCAGCTGCATGTTTGCGCACACACACGCTTGCGTTCCTTCTTCAAGGTTACTTCCAACCATGGACGGTTCCCTACTTGGCCCAAAGGTTGAGCAGGTCAGGCACACACACACATACACACGCACTAGGCAGGACAACCCCCCAATGTGCAAAAGAAAGCCACTGGTTCTTTAAAGGTTATTTGCTCTTCCTATCCTATAACGAAAGCAAGGTAAACAAAGCCACTCAGGTTTGGGTGATAACAGCAGCTCCCAGAAGGACACAGGCGGCTCTGGGGGTGGGGCAGGAGACTGCCTTTCAGGAGGGGCACATCCAAGGGAGGCCTCCCCACCCTGCTCTTTCTTCAGTTCTGCCAATGAAAGAAGAGGTCCCCTCTATCTCTGATCCTTAGATAAATCCCCCCCCCTCCAGACTTCCTTGGGCCCCGAGGCTCAGGCTCTCTCTCTGCATGGGAGCTCAGCGGCATCGCCAAGGGAAGGGCAACCCTGCCCTGCTCTCTCTCCCAGTCCAAGCCTAAATTCTGCTGAATGGCTTTCCTAGCTGCTGAGATTCTGCCAGTGTGTGTGTTTCCAGCAGGATGGGGTGGC
The DNA here is from genome assembly GCA_032468115.1 of Grayia smithii. Taxonomy (NCBI): domain Eukaryota; kingdom Metazoa; phylum Chordata; class Lepidosauria; order Squamata; family Grayiidae; genus Grayia; species Grayia smithii. Next base: position 262,719 of record JANHFM010005018.1, on the reverse strand, counting down.
GAGGCCTGGCGTCTTCAGGCCAATGGAGTCCCTTTCTCAGGTGACCTTGCCGGCAGCAAAACAGGTCTGGCAGCAGGGCCAGGAGCCGGTTCTCCCAGGCGTTCATGCTCTGTCCACCCGTCTCCCCCTCTGATGCCTCTAGCATCAGCTGCCATGAAGGTCCCAAGACGTCTGGAAAGGAGACTCTAACCGGGCAGCTTTCTGCCTCTTCCCCTCCTCTGGTTTAAAAGCTGGTGAATAATGCTGGCTGGGCAGGAGAGTTGGTCCCACAGACCCAGGAAAGGATACAAAAATAAAGTCATCCAGGTATCGCTTCTTGAGGTTCTCCACAATGGAGTCTTCTGAGATTTTGGAGAGGAGGACCATATCATCTACGCCGCTGTGCTTGACATTGTGACTCTGCCAGTGATACCGATAGTGGCCCTTGCTCCCCTGCCAGAGGAAAAGACCAGGAGCAGGTTAATTGTAGGAAGGGTGGTGGATACGGCCTCCAATCTCCCCTCCCCCAAGAGAGCATCGGAAGCCCCAAAGTGCTGAGAATAGAAAGCGAGTTAACTTCCTTCCCAAGATAAAAGCAGCCAAAAAAGGGAATCGGTGGCATGTGAGGATTTCCTAATCGGGAGGCATCTTTCCAGCCATGCTCGGATGAGGTTTCCTGCACAAAGGTGGGCGAGACTTAAACAAGCGAGCAGAAAGGCCAACGGGAAGAGCAACTTGGCCACCTGCCGCAAAGGAGCTCAATGGAATTGTGTCAGCAGATAAAAATAGAACACGACACACCGTCCAGTTGTGGCATCTGCTACCAGTGCAGGGTTCCAGATGTTCCTTTTAAGGACAATTGATGACCAAAACAGGAGAGCAGGAAGTAGCTTGTCTCAGAACAAGGCAGAGGGGGAAAAACGAGGGAAGGAGGGCTTTGCCAGCCACAGACACCCTGGGGGAGAAGAGATTGCACCCCGGGGGTCCCAAGGGAACCCCCAGCTTCTTCCTGGCAGAGAAATGCTCCTTTGCAAGCTGCAGCTACAAGGGACCTTGGAGTGGAGCTCTGGCCATAACTGGGATGAAGGTTTCCTTCCTCATCACGGATGCCGATTTAACTTACAGTATCAGCATCCAGTTATCATGACTCCTTATTGTGAAACATCTACCAAAAAGGTTTTGCCTAGAATCAACGTAATGGCCATTCCTTTCCTTCCTTATCAAGCTCTTCGCTTTGACCCACACCCACAAACCAAGCAGACCCAGCTCTATGCTTCCAGTTGATGAAAACCTCAGAGAGCTCAGCCTGGGTGGCATTCAGGCCACAGGAGCAGATGCTCTACACGACATGTAGGCCTTCAGGGGCCACAAGCCCCCCTCCCGTCTTAAAGTAGCTCTGGCAATGGAGAGGGCAGTTTTCACTTGGGCATTTGTGAAAAGGCTTGAAGCACCAGCAGGGACAGGGACATTCCCAGATGGATGGAGTGCCAGCTGTCCCATGGCTGTTGGAAGGAGGTTGCCGAATCCAGGGCAAAGCCAAGGGATGGGAGAGGGCCTCGCTGGCTGAAGCCTGAGACTACATCTATCCACCCATCCACCTTCTGTCTGCCCGTCCCCAGATCTGTTTGAAATGAGTTTCCAGGGCCTGCCACCCTATGCATGACCATCAGTCCCAAGCCATGGAAAAACCATTCCCTGGATTGCACAGAGGAAAAATGCAGATTCCCAGAAAAGCTGCTGCCCCAGAGCCAGCCCCATGGCATTCCAAAGAATTCCCCACGGAGGCCAAAATAAGCAGAGACTCCTCAAAGTGAGTCAACAACAATCAGCTTTTAAAATCACCCAGACAAAACTATTCATATTTCTATATTGTGAAAAAAAAAAGCTTGCTTCAAGGAGGAAGCATTCTTGAAATATCGTGCCTCTGCCTTGGAAAATGGGCAGCTGTTCTCCCTCAAGAGGCTTTTCCTGCAGCAGATCCCAATGCAGCCCCCTTGCAACAGGCTTCATCAGCCGGTAGGGCGGCCCCACCTCTAGGCCCACAGATGGCTTTCAGGAATGACTGAGCTGGCAGCTTGAACTGTTTTCCCAGCTAAAATATTTTTGCCTTCAGGATATTCCGGTGGGGGACAATAAGCCCCTGGAGCTCATTCTGGGTTGATGTTTGATGTTTGCATATCAAACAAACTTTTCTGCACTCCCCCCATCCCACACTGGGGTTCCCTGGGCATTTTATTCTCTTTGGATCCCGCAAGGCAGAGATGCTTTCTAGCTTATCTTGTGAAGCACTAGCAGCACCGCAACCCAGAGAGTATTTAAAGCACTTACCATTCCTTTGCAAATAAACAGACTGCTGGCTTAAACACAGCGCAGCTGTTGCTATGGTCACCCTGCCCCAAGGCAGCAGCATCCCAAAAGGCCTGGGGAGATGGTGGACTGCATCGTCTACTCGGGTCAGTCCAAACAGGAACTGCCCAGCAAGGAGTTATTTTGCCCAACAATTCCATTCCAGCAAACTCAGCCTGGACTGGGGGCCCCTGGAAACTCAAGAGGCTGCCCTGTCCCACCCCCGGCTCAGCACACTTGCTTGAGGGGCTGGCAATCCTACCTCTTGGGAGGGGGGGACAGGTGGGTACAAGCAGGAGTGCCCTCCGGCCTTGCTCCTCTCCAAACCCAGGCAGCTGGCCAAGGAGGGGGGGCCCCTCATCCAGATGTGCCCCCGCAGCCTCTCCTTGGCAGCACCTTTTGAAGCTGCCAGCATCCCTTGATAGCAGCACTGGTGGTTCCCAAGGCCCTTTAATGCTGAGGGAAGGCGAGTGCCTTGCTGCCCTCCCACTGCTGCGGCCACCGGCTCCTGCAGTCTCAAGACGACCCTTCGCCCCTTTTAGCAAGGAAGACTGGGACACCCCCACTTTAAGGTGTGTTTAACATGGTTGGCAAAGGGCCTTGGATTGTTCTGCAGCATTTAAGGCACAAGGAGGTCTTAGTAAAAATTAAACCTGCACTGCCCAAGAAGAGCTGGCAGTTGTACATTAAATCACACTTTTGCAATTGCTTCATTGGTCATTTTGAATGTGAGAGGAAGGAGAGAAAGATGCCCAACCAGAAGCTCTGAAATGGTTCTTAACCCGTCCTCTGAAATGGAAACTTTTGATCAGACTGGCGTGACTCTGTCAGCTGGCACCAGAGGAAGCTCTATTTCCAGCAAGGGAAATAATTCAGTGCTAGGGGTCTAGGAAAAGGAAGGCCAGGGATTCAAGTGACACAACAAATGTGCCTCTTATTTGCCCTGGTCAAAAAGAAAGGATAAGCCAGAGTGATGGAAGAAACATGCAGCCACATCTGGCAGTTGTGCTCCCCATGGAAAGGCTGAGCTGTTCTGATTATAGCCAGGGACAATCTGAGAATTTGGGCAATCCACAGCTGCTGTAGAAAGGGGAGGCATTTGCTGATTTGGTCACTTCCAGGGCCAGGGAGGGGCCTTCAGCCCCCAGACCCAGACAGGCCGTGAGGAGAGCCTGCTGGCTTGGCAGGCTGAAGATTCCTCTCCTGCCCGAGCTGCTCAAACGAGGCTGGCAGGCTCAATGGCCGGACGGCTTTTTAAAGTTCTTGCAGGAAGAAGCCCCTTGAGATGGGTTTCTTGGGGTTCATGAAAAAGGCACGCACAGAGCAATCCGAGCAGGGATGGTTTTGCTGCCTGGCTCTTGCCAGTGGCATTCTGGAGATTCACTCCCCCGCCCCAGAGGTCTGGGCGGCCCCTTCAGTCCCAGTAAAAAGGAGGAAGTGGCTAATGGGCTTCTGGCTCAGGACCTTCCCGGGCACTGCCTTCCCAGTGACTTAACTCTTCCAGGGGATCCCAGCCCTGGGCTCTGCTCAGCCGAATCCAGCAGGGAGGATGTGGGATTGAGACTGCCTGCTGCACCAGAAGGTGGCTGGCAAGAGGCCTCCCCCTTCAAACCCCTGTGGAGTGCAGTGACTTCGCCCAGGCTGGGGAGGCCTTCAGTTCAGTCAGTGACGCATTTGCAGGTGTTATTGGCCATGGGCGTTTCCAGCACAAGGCTGCCACACAGTGCAGGTTGAGAGGCCGCAGAAAAGGAAGTTGCTTTATCTGGCAGGTGATGGAAAGGTGTAGGTGGGGCTGGGCACTCTCAAGAAGCCTTGGACTACAACTCCCAGGGTCCTTGGTTCCACTGATCCAATTGTCCCTGAGGATCCTATTGTTCGATTGCAGAAATCCCCTGAAAAGATGTTGGGCTGCACACAGGTGCAAAGAGGTTTCTCTGAATGAGAAAGTGAGCCACACCCGAGTCCTTCCTTTCCTTAATGGCTGCACAATGAGGGGGTGACTCGCTGTATCCAGCAAGGAAAATTAGACTGGTTCTCTGCTATCCCCCCCCCCCCAAAATTGCCCCGCTTTCCCCACAATAGGCTGTTTGGTTAAGAAAAACCTTGAAGTTCAACTATATTTTTGCCCCCAAAAGTTTAAACCGAATCTCAGATTTTATGTTCTGCATGTCCACTTGGCAAGAGAAGCCACTCTGAAGAAACAACTGAATCATAAATCAGTTCTGGAAAGGAAGCCTATAAGTTGTGTCTGCACAAAAGAAGGGGGGGAGCAGTGGGATGAGTAAGTCATACTGGGGAGAAGCAAAACTGATGAATGATTTTGGAATTCTGGCCTTTCTTGTAGGAGCACAGATGGGGGAGGGAGTTGGAAAAAAGCAGAAATGCCATTCACTTCACATCCTCCCTGGAACACAGCCAGTCTCAAAGCAGCCACCCTCTTTTTCTTCTCCATCACAAAGCTAAGGGCAGATGAGTGGAAACCACAACTGGAGTTCCTACTCAGACTGGGCCCATAATCCCCAGCCTTCTGGATCCTCCTAAGCCCGAAGACACCCCCGCCAGGAGGACCAAGGAAGGAATGACAAATCACTGCCACAAGTCAGGCAGGCTCCCTGTTTCGTCAACATCTCCATGCAACAGGTCCAGCCCAGCAACGGTGCAAAATTGTACACCCGGAAGGGGCCATGAGGAAGATTGGCACTCTGGCACACTTTCCATTGGTTCTCCAAGCAGGGGTGGGGTGGGGGACAAGACCCAGCAGATGTAAACTTCCAGAGGAGACCCGGACTTGAGGGGGGCTGTCTCTGGGGTCTCCTCCTGAGGACTGCCTCCCTGAAGGCCCCCAAGGTTTCCCCTGCCTTTTGCACCTGGGTCACTGAGAGACTGTTTGCTCTGGTTCTGCAAAGCCTCTTCAGGCCAGGGAAGAGGATGTCCAGCCTGCCTTCTACAAGGAGAGGCTCTGCTCCAGCCACTTTCTTCTGCCAGCAAGAAACTAGGTTAAAGAAACACTTCAGGATAGGCCATCGGTGACAAGCCAGCAGGGTGTGTTCTTTCTTTTTTTGAACTAGAACATCCAGTAAGATCAGATCCAACTTGTTGATTTGAAAGCTCCCTGCCTGTCCTCCTGAGGCCTTCCCCGCCCCAAAGCCTCCCTCTGAAGGAGCAGCAGAAAGGCCGAGGTTTCCATCAAAATAAATAAGGGGATGCCCACAACAGGTCAGAAAAGGTGCACCTGACACAGCAGCATCAACCAGCCCTGAAACGGATCCCTCAGGATCTATGGGGCCATTTAGAACCGCGAGAGACCCAGCTGTGCAGCAGTCGGACGTGCAGCCAAGGGCCTGCTGGGGATTCTCTCTAGCCTTGCAATGCCAGCCACGCTCAGACCCCTCTAAAGCCCACAACGGCTTCAGGGATCTGCACGGTGAGGGGGAGGGCAGACACACAGTACCAAAGTCCTGCTCAGTCGCAGCACGGAAGCCACCCCAGACTCACAAGACCAAGGCAGGCCCGCCAAGGAACTCGCTTGCTGAGCCACAGACCGGCTTTCCGGTCCCCCCCCCCACTCGGAGGGGGGACCACCTGCCCTTCCTTGGCCAAGGGAGTTCCAACTTCCTGCCCTGGAGCGGGACTGAAGGCAGGAAGGGCTGCGGCTCTTTCCAACAGAACCAGGCGGCTGATTCCATGATCAGGAATGTCCAGAGTTGCGGCTGGATGAAGACGCACCACCCACCAAGGGCCTGGTCTGGCAGTGAGCAAGCGGGCTTTGGAGAAAGAGCAGCCTGGACTGTGGCAGGGAACCCCAAGACCCATTCTGCATCCAGGGGTTACGCGTTCTGGCTCACTAGGACGGCCACCAAAGAGGGGGCAATCCGTCAAACTCAACCTTGCCACCCCCAAGCCAAATAGTACCCACCTCTTCCCTGCTCTGCCCACGCTGGGGTTCGGAGGGGGCAGAAGGGCAGCCAGGGGCCTCCATCCGGGGGAGTGTGCAGGCCTGCCACCAAGGGCAGGTGGAGAGCATGGCGAGGTCTGTGTTGCAGGGATGGAGCAGCGCCACGAGCCAAGATGCAGCAGAGACTTTATGAGGACAGCCTGGTCCAACAGGTGTTCGGCATCACCTGGGAACCTCCCAACCAGCGGAGGATGGGAGTGGCCCAAGGGGCAGGAGCCCCTTCCTCTCCAGTTTCACCTCTCCACCAGGCCCTGGTCTTCGCAAGTCAGCAAAGGAAAGGAGTAGTTTGTCAAAGCCAGACAAAATTAGAAGCAGCCAGAGAAAATCTCAAGCACTCTCAGCCAGAGGTTTCCATGTGGCGTCTTGAGCACCAGACAGGCAGCCCTTTTCCTCCTTGGGGTTTTCAACTGACCCTCAGCTTCCTGATCCACCGAGGTATCCAGGCAACCCACAGGCAATTCTGGGGATGGGCAGCTTTAGGCCGTTACCAGCACACACCACTCAGACCACTCGCTGACCCCAGGATCCAGTTGGGGGGGAGGGATGTGTTAATGTCAAAATCTAAGCTTCCATTTGCAAGAAATGCATAACGTGATGCTGCCAGTTGACAATGCAAGGAAAAATACCAGACAGACAGGCTGAATTCCAGCAGAGGCCACCTTCTCCTGGGGTTCTGAAGACAAGAAGGTGATGGCCCCTGGCTGCTGTTGGGGTCCAGAAGACCCCTGAAGGTACATGACCCAACAGTTTTAAAAAGCCAAGTAGAAAACTTCAAGATTTGGGAAGCAGCTCAACATCTCTGCAAGGTGGGCCCAGCTCCCAGGCGAGGCATCCGAGAAGCCACGGGTTAAGGAGGCTGCCTCCTGGCCCCGCTCCAAGCAGCCTGGGCTGAGAGGGCCAGAAACGCCAGCCAGCTCGGTTAAAAGCCAGGCTTGCCACAAAACTGAAACTGGAGCCCAGGTTTCCAATTGCCTTCACCAAGCAGGCCAGCCAGGGCAAAACCTTTGGCAGGAAGTCTTCAAAAGTCTTGGGAAGGGGCCAGCCCCTGTGGCTGGAAGGAAGTGGAGTCATCTGGGACCTGGGTGGGGGTCTTGTGGAACCCTGCTAGTTGCATGCTCTAGAAGGATCCTCAGGCTGGGCACTGCACCATTCACTGTTGTTCAAGCTGGGCTCCTCACCTGCCTCTGCTTTGCCCCAGGGGATCCTGCCTGCCCACTTTGGGGCTTAGGCACTTCCTTTTGGGGCAGCCAAATGCCCAACAACATGGACAGGAGAGTTCCTGGGCGCCCGTGCCCTGCTCTGACCCTGGAAGGGAGCATCACCCACTGAGGAACCCTGCTGGCAGTGGCCAGGGACCCGGCTTGGCGGTCGGGGCCCTTTACCAGGTCCTCCCCTGCCCACCCAGGGGAAGCAGGGCTGAAGGGATGCTCTAGCAAGGACACCGCCAGCAGCACCAACAATGCTGGCACAGCCGCCCGGGGAGCCTGGGCCGGGCTCCGAGGGAAAGAGCAGCGCCATCAGTTCCTGGGAGAAGGAAAGGCGGGAGGGGGAGGGAGACCCAGGCCGGAGGGGCAGCAGCCACAGCTCAACTTCGCTGCAGATTCCCCCCTCGCCCCCCCCCCGGACTATGGTCGGCGGGGCCCGTCGCCTCCTCCTCCCGCCGGCCATCGCCCTTCTGCCCACTGGAGCTGGCGCCTTTCGGCCAAACGCGACGGAGCCCTTCCCGGGCACAAGGTCTGCGGGAGAACCGGCCGCCCTCCTTTCCCTCCATGCGCTACGGGGACGGACGGAGCCCTCGGAAGTTCGCGGCTCGCAAATCGGGAAGCCCCTCCAGACGGCAGGAGGGACGGACGGGGCCGCATCTGCGCCCCGGGCAGGTAGCACATCTCCGCCGATGGAGGAGCTGAACGCGCGCTTCTCGTCCCGCCGCCCCCCAGCCCCCCCACACC
>JANHFM010005018.1:216990-236622 GCA_032468115.1 Grayia smithii | reverse complement strand
ACTGGGTCGAGAACGCTCAATTTCCCAGTTTCAGGCAAGACTGGGGGGGGGGAGGGGGGGCTTCTGCTTATTCTCAGCCAGAAAGAGCCCCCACCCCATTGCTTATTTCCCAGAGGCCACAAAGCCTAGCGCCATCTGGTGTCTCAGTTGCATCACTGCGCTATCCACACAGCCGGCGCCTGACGTGCCTGGGACCTTTGTGAGTTGGGATATTCTGAGAAGAGGTCAGAGGGGGTCTATCTCTCGCAGCAGCCTCCCCTCCTCTGGAGCCCATCCTTGAAAGGATTTCAGGAAGGATTTGTGCAGCTGCTTCCTCCATGTTTGGGCTGCGCTCCTTTTGAGCTTCAGAAGAGCTTCCTGCAAGGAGGCCCCTCGAGGCACATTTCTTCCCCCCTCAGGCTGTGGCGCTGGCTCATCTGGCCTCTGTTTCCTGTTTCTGACCTTGGAAGGGAACCCTGAAAGGCCCTCGGATGGGCCACCTTGGGACTCCGATGGCAGCTGTAGAAAGGCTGCCCATCAAGCCTTGTTAGCATTTCTCCCCAAAATGAAAAGCAACATGGAAAGGGAGATTCAGTCATCCAGGCCAAAAGCATCGAAAAGGTGAAATCATGGCAACTGGACCAAAGTTGATTTATAAAACTCTCTGCCTACCTAAATTCTCATTTTGACTGAAGAAGTTACTTGGATGAGTAGCAAAACATCTCAATTTTAATAAACTTTGGTCCAGTTGCCATGATTTCATCTTTTGGCCCGGATGACCGAATCTTCACTTACATCTTGGAATGCCCCCCCTTGTCCAGCCCTCATCCGGCACCCGTTTCCCGTATCTCGGCCAGGAGGGACCGGGAGCATCCAGGGAACCTCCCCACTGCCTCACCAGATGCTGCCCCACCACCTCACTCCCGCGTAACCCTGTCCGGTGGCTTTGCTTGCAGCGGGCAATTTGCCATCGTGAAGCGGTGCCGGGAGAAGGCCACCGGGCTGGACTACGCGGCCAAGTTCATCAAGAAGCGGCAGAGCCGGGCCAGTCGCCGTGGGGTCCGGCGGGAGGAGATTGAGCGGGAGGTGAACATTCTGCAGCAGATTCTGCACAGCAGCATCATCCAGCTGCACGAGGTTTATGAGAACAAAACCGACGTGGTCCTTATCCTCGAGCTGTGAGTAGAGGATCCGGTGGGGTTGGCTGGTTTCCGCTCTCAGAGGAATCTGGGAATGGTGGAGTGCATTAACTATTTCATCCTGGCTGGGGAATTCTGGGAGTTGAAGTCCATGGATCCTAAAGCCCCCAGCTTGAGAAACTCCAATCTTTCATCAATACAAAGAATCCTCCAGTTTATGAGGCGATTCTGGGTCTCTGCTATCTTGTTTGCCTAAAATAAAAATTAATCTACCTGCAGATCAGTGTATTTTGTGTAATTCTGCTCTGCTTATCAAGATATTCTGTATTCACACATGCAATGTGCTGAGCCACAGTGTCTTCAAACCTGATGGACTGGATTCAGGCATCCTCGAACCAGAGGGCTCAAATCAACCACATAGTGCCTAGACATAGCTCCTCATGCATAATAACAGTTAATGTCCCCTTTCCTTATTCATTTATAAATCCAGTTTTAATGAAGTGAATATTATTTGAACAAGAAGGAAACTGTTCCAGGTTGTTCATTCGGAACAAAGACTTTCCCAAATGGTTGGAGCTTGGAAGACGAAGCTACGAACACAAATTAGAAATGGATGCAAAACCCCCAGCTGTCCTTTTAAGTGCAAAACACCCAAGTTACTCCGCCCTTCCATGTAAATATTGATTTGGTGTCTCTGCAAGTGTTGAAATGCTCAGAGAGGGTCTCTAGAAGCCTGGATCAACGCTGAGCATCGCCTTGCAATAAACTTAAGCTTAGTGTAAATTCTTCCATCCAAGTTTTCAGGTCACCGTTATTGCTAGATTTTGACGGAATGCAAAGCAAAGTTGTGTCTCTTGTCACACTTATAGATCTGTCACACAACCCAGTTCTGCTTCAGGCAGGAACATTTGGGGGCTTTTCTGTTTGTTTCAGAGGTTCTGGGACTAAGCGAGACTCTCAGAATTGTTTTAGTTCATTTCTCAGAGGGCAGAAAGGATGAGAAAGCAATATAAGCCTCACACCAGAGCACAAAATAGCAGCCCAATTTGTGGAAAGAAGTGGTGTCCTCTGAGAGACCTGTTCTCACAGGCAGGCTGCCAATTTGGGGGCTGCAGCACCTCGGGTTGATCAGAGGAGGGAGTCCTAGCACATCTGGAGGAGCCATGATGGAGGCTGGACTCAGTTGAGGAAAGAAGTGAATTTGGAAGTTTGCAACTCCATCCTTCTTTGTGGAACAAAATAAACTCAGTAAACAAGTGGAGCCTCATCCAAGTTGCAGTGTCTTCACAGGAGCAGCAGCAATCTGCTGAAAGAGAAGCCATCGACCAACTTTTCTGGGTGTTCTCATGAGGACAGCTCATTTTAGGGCATCTTCTAGCCCAGGGAAGGGAAAACAAGGCATCCTGGCTGTTCTTCCCACAATTGAGATTTTAATAAGTAATTCGCCGTATGTTTATAATGTTATTTCATTTGGGATGAATCATGTGCTTCCTCCTCTGATTTCGCAGAGTATCCGGAGGGGAACTTTTTGATTTCCTGGCCCAGAAGGAGTCGCTGAGTGAGGAGGAAGCCACACAGTTCATTAAGCAGATCCTGGATGGGGTCAACTACCTGCACACCAAGAAGATCGCCCACTTTGATTTAAAGGTGAGGAGCAGTTGCCGCTAAAGCCCTTTTCCTCCCATCTGAACAGCCCCAAGCTCCCCTTCCCTCCTTGGCTCAGCCTAAGCTGATGAACATTCCTCTTCCTAAAGCCTGAGAATATTATGCTGCTGGACAAGACCCTCCCGATTCCTCACATAAAACTGATCGATTTTGGTCTGGCCCATGAAATAGAAGATGGAGTGGAGTTTAAGAATATTTTTGGGACACCAGAATTCGTAGGTAAGTTGGTGCTCTTTTGCCCTCAACTGGATACCAGGGCCCAGGGTCTGTCAGTCCAGGGCCCTGTCACTGTCTGCCAGGAGTGCAGCTTCCTTCCTGGCTGAGGATGGGAGGTCCTGGCTTTCTCTAACACGTCTGGGAGGCTTCAAGTTGGGGCAGGCAGCCTTTGTCTCGCTGACCTTGGGATCCACACTCTCCTTCCAGCTCCAGAAATAGTCAATTACGAGCCACTGGGACTGGCAGCTGATCTGTGGTGAGTCTTTTCTGCCTGCGTTTGCTGTCCCTCCAGCCTCCTTCCTTAACCGGTTTGCGGGGAGTTGGTCCAGCTAGATCAGCCTTGGTAAACAAATCAGCAAACAGAAGAGAAGTTTGCTGTTTTTTTCCCTACTGTCCTCCTGACCGAATGATTGGTTTTAGCATAACTCTGTGGGTGTGTCTTCTTTTTTCCCTTTTCCCCAGGAGCATTGGAGTCATCACTTATATATTGTAAGTACTGGATTATTAGTTCCCTATATTTTTATTCATCTATTTACTTTTACAGTCTCTGTTCCCTTCTGTTTTCAACCCCACATTTCCTGCAAGATGTACAATCAGTGTCCCCCTCCTCACTTTATCCTCACAACGACCCTGTAAGATCAGCCAGATTGAGGGAAAGAAACTTGGCTCAGGCAGCTGGTGGCAAAAGTGGAGGTGGCCTCCATTCCCCCAGCCCCTCCTGAGAAGGCACTCGATGGGGATGTCTCAGACCAGAGGGAATTATGGAGTGGGAGAGAAACGACAAGAACTGAGCTGCAAAACAGAAGAGAGTGTGAGGCCGTAACTGAGTATTACGCATATTGGATGGAGCTGCGTACAACTAATTGTTGCGATTAAAAACATTCTAATAGACTAGCAAGGTGGCGGAAAGCAAGCAAATGGAGAAGTCAAGGCTGGCCCCGCAGGTGTCCTTGGGCAGGGGAGGGAGAAGATGCTCCATAAAGGGGCTGCCCACTTTTTGCTCAGTTACCAGCAAAATGTCCAAAGTTGACCAGAGTAGTGAGCGCACAAGGCCATTGGGAATCCCTAGTAGCAGTTGCACAGGCTGCTCACCAGGTGGCAGTGTGGAGCTGTCCATGGCCTTGGGAAGGCTGCAGCCCAGGGGTAGGAACCTCTGATGCCCATCAAGGGAGGAGGGCTTTGGGGGTCCCAAGCATGGATCCCCCACCCAGCAGGCTGCAGTTGCTCCCTCTTCCTGGCTTCTGTTGTGTGTGCCCAAATTCCTACCAAGGCAGGAAGAGGAGAGAGAGCTCTGGATCTGGCTGCAGTTGGTCCCTCCTTCCCTCCCGTCCTTCCTTCCTTCCTTCCTTCCTTCCTTCCTTCCCTCCCTCCCTGTGCCAACTGAGCCACCAGGGAGCCTTCCTGGGCAACACAAATGCTTGTCTTGGTTTTATAACCAGATTCTCACAGGGACGTTTCCTGTGGGCTCTGCCCATGGCACTTGGCATCTTCTGTCTCCACCGGCCTGTCAAATCCATTCCTAGCCCTCCCTCCCTGCAACCCACTCACCCTCCCCACCCTCAATTCCCCATGCAGGCTGAGTGGTGCTTCTCCGTTCCTTGGAGAAACCAAGCAGGAGACGCTGGCTAACATCACTGCCGTCAGCTATGAATTTGATGAAGAATTCTTCAGCCACACCAGTGACCTGGCAAAAGATTTTATCCGGAAACTTCTGGTGAAAGATACACGGTACGTCGTCCCGAGTGTCTTGCCGGAAGCTGGCCAGGGTTGAGGGCCCTATCTCTAGCCCAGGAGGTGCCTAGCTGACCACTGCATCTGAGAAGCAGAAGGAAAACTTTTGTGGGCTCTAAAGACGCCTCACTGGGACTCGTAGGAGGAAAGGGGGACTCTGTTTCAGTTCAGCACAATTTGGCTTAGGTGCCACAGGGCTCTGCTTAACGGGGCTATCAGAGAACCTCTGAAAAGGAAAAAAATGGGCATTTATGGGCTGCTCTTCCTGCAAGCACCTTTGTAGTTTTCAGACATGCCTCTTCAAAGTAAGCATAGAAGGTTCACTGATTGTAGATAAACAGGCTTACAACCCCCAGCCCCGTCCTTCCTGGACTGCCTCCGTCTAAGCACAGGGAGGCTCCGGATGGCTCTCATATTCATGATTTGAGGCCTTTCCACGGATGGGGGGGTGAGTGTGCCATCCCTGCTTGAGGCATTTGAAACATGCTTCCGACTGGCAGCTCTTTCCCACAAGGGGGAGGGGATTCACTGAGGTCTTTCTCCCCTTTTAGGAAACGACTCACAATCCAGGAAGCACTCAGGCACCCCTGGATCATGGTAAGTTAAGAAGGGGCCGGGAGGTTTTTCAGTGGATGGGAGGAGGACATCCAAGTGCTGCTGAAGTTGGACAGAACTTTGTGTGCCCCCCCCCCAATCTGGGCAGAGAAAGCCCCACCCCCATCCCGCCAGTTTCATATCTTGATTTTCATCATTTAGCAGCATGAGGTCAATCGGCTGCTCCTTTGGGGAATCCTTCTGTTTACTGCAGTTCTCCGCTGCAAAGCCTACCCAGTGACCAAGCTATTTCTGAGGTCCTTTTCAGAGGAAAGGAATAAAGCAATCAGGCCTAGCTTTAAAAAAAACACCATTTCTTCTCTTGGACATATTATTATTATTCCATATTTGAGATACAATTTTCTGTCCGGCACAGAGTTCTCCGTATCCATCTCTGCTGTTGGCATGGAATGATGCAGTTGGTTATCTTGGCTTTGCTTGTTTGGGTCTTACTGAAGGCAGAATCCTTCCCTCCTGCCCTTCCTGAAGTCAGTGGTTGCTTGTAAGTGCAACGTTCCAGGAAGGACTAGGAGAAGGGAGACCCGCCTTGGGGATCAGTCACCCCTTCCTTGTGGCCTGCATATCAAAGCCAGAAGGGGCATCTTGAGGTCAGCATTTCCCAGGTGAATTTTGGAAATTCCAAACTAATTGTAGAATATTAAAAACCTATGAATGCTGGCAGTCATATGCAAAATGATCTGATTTTTTTTTTTTTTTTGGATATCCATGAAATGAGTTGGCACAAAATTCTCTCTTTGCTGGGCATCCCGTGTAAGGCAGGCTCTGCCCCCAATGCCTTTTCCCTCTCGAGTGTTGGAATTTAACTTTTCCTACACTGTTCCTTCTATAAATGCTGGTGGGACTGTCCCAGAAATGATTCTGTTTTGACATAGTCCAGAGTTGTGTACAGATGTGGATGTCGGCACGTAGTGAGGTCATTTTCTTTGTGGGAACGCTCCTGTTTCACAAACCTTTTGCAAGAAAGATGCCAAATGCATGAAGAGGAGAGAGGACATGTGCTTGTACTTCTGGCACCTGCTGCACTTGTGTGTATTTGCACCCTGGTGTGATCATGTTGATGTTGTGGTGTCTTTAGACCCTTGTGGTGAGATGTTCTTGGTAAATAACCATCCTCCGGCTTCTCTCCAGTCCAAAGAAGGCTCCAAAGTCCAAGGCCACAGAAGGACTGAGCACAGGCCGCTGAAGACCAAGTGGCTGAGAGATTACACCATCAAAAGCCACTCCAGCATTCCTCCAAACAATACCTATGCCACTTTTGAACGCTTTGCCCGTGTGGTGGAAGATATCTCTGGCATGGAGAAGAGCATCGGCACCCTGGCAGCCTCTCACGACTCCTTGCAGGGGGATATTGACGCGCTGGTCTCCATCTACAACGAGAAGGAAGCTTGGTACAAGGAGGAGCATGAAAGCGTGAAGTACGAGCTTTCCCAGCTGAAGTATGAATATCGCAAGATTGACTCCCTGAAGAAGCACCTGAAGGAGGATGTCCAGGCAGTGGGTACCAGTCTCACTGGGGTCGCTGGGAGGTACATGGGCCTGCAGTCACACTACGAACGGCTGAGCAAGGAGTTGTCGGAAGAACTGCAGTGGATTCAAGGCTTAACAGGCAGCTTCTGGTCTGAGGGCAGCGACAAGGGCTACACACCGGCCAGCTTTGGCTGCGTCTTCCAGAAGGACCTCAACGAGCTGCTGAACAGGTCCTGCTACGAAGAATTCCTGGCGGCCTTAAACCTGGGCATGACAAAATCCAGCCAGTGATGCTGCTGAAAATAGAGATTTACGCTGTTGTTTCAGTCCGAATCGGTGAGGAATTGCTTGGACAGGAGCCTGCTCCCATTCAGGAAGCCTCATGCTGAACTCACACGACTGGGTTTATTTTGGAACAATGTTATTTGACAGAGCCTTGTTACCACCGTATATTTATATATTTTTGTCCCTGTGAAAATACGTCGCGGTGGAGATGCCTTGGGTTCTGGATGTTTGTGCCTGCCTTGGTTGGGTCCCAATGAATTTCCAATAGGGCTTTTTTTCCAAAGCTTGCCCTATTTTTATCCTTTGGAAGATGGCCTGAGCTTACCCTCACAACTGAAGGCCTCCTCAAGGCTTGACTGTAGTTCAGCATCCTTAAAAGCTTTTTATTTATTGCTGAGTTGCCGCTGTAAATAGGCATTGATTTTCTTTTGTTTTGAAATTCTGTATGAAAGTATTTTTTAATAACGTAGCCAGATGTGAAGTCTCTTGGGCTCTGCAAAGCGCTCTCTGCAGGCTTTCTGGCTGAAAGTCAATCTTGCAAATACCTTGGAGAATAAACGGAGGATTCCGAATAAATTGGCACACAGCCCTCTCACCTCCCAGGTGCTGCTGCATAAGGCAGGACCTTCATCTCATTCCAAACAAATGAACAAACTGCTTCCTCCCAGTTAAGACATCAGATTTCTCTGTAATGGGAGAACTAATTTTTGTATACAGATAATTGGAAAATGAAGAGGGAGCTCATCTCCTTCAGAGAGCTTACACTCTGCCAACTCTGTAACTAATCTCAGAGAAGGAGACTCAATAAATACTTGTTTAGTGCAACGTGCTTTCTAGACAGAGCTTGTGTTCAAACACCCTGAAGGATGATTGTGCTCCTCCTGGCGAATTCTGCTTGGTCCTAGGCGAGGGGCTTCCCTCACTCAAAAATTATCTCCCTCTCAGGTCGGCTGTAGTGGACTCTAAAGGTTTCAGAGCTGCTTGATGAAGGAGGTAAAAAGGGAGGAGACTCTTAGCAGATGAGGGAGGAACCAGGCTGAAATAAGCGGGGGTGGGAAGCTCAGACACTGGCTGCTTGGTGGGCCCTCTTCTTCTCAAGCCCAGGAAAGGGGCAGAAGGAAGCTCAAGTGTAGTTGTGACTGAGCCTCCTCAACCTTGAACTGAGGCAAATGTGTCCCTGGGTCTGAAGCTTTCAACTTAGTGCTGTACTACTTCTTAAGGTTTATACCCCATCCAAAGTCTTACGCAGTTGGGCAGCAGATAAATATAGTAAGTAAATAAAAACACAATAAGTAGATAAATCTTTGAGAGAGCAGTTTGGTCAGCTGTTTGTGTTTCTTTCTCAGCCAAGATTTATATAACTGAATCTGGGCTCATATTTCAGTGGCAAAACATTTGAATCTGCAGGGTTGTTAGAGTAGGGTGATGGTCCTACAATAATTTTATACGGGATATTTAGTGTGTCCAGGACATTACAAAAAGAAGGCGATGGGTTTTACTCTAGGGAACTGGAAGACTAAAATCTAACACCTGCATAGGAAGAACTAGAAAGGAAACAAGGTGGCTGAAGTTAAGAAAAAAGCCAGCTGATATGTGAACCAGGCAATGCCTGGCGCATTTGAGCACTTTCTCCTTGGGGGGGCCAGGGGAGGCTGGGCCTGATCTTGTCACCTCTTGTCTCCAGCCCATGGACAACCACCAAGCCATGGTAAGGCGGGAATCAGTCATTAACCTGGAGAACTTCAAAAAGCAGTATGCCAGGAGGCGATGGAAGGTAAGAACCTGAGATGTGACAGCAAGGGACAGAAACGGAGACATGCCGTGCAGCTTCCCTTGGAGCGTGTAAAGACCCTTCCTTTGGGGAGGACTGGGGCCAATCAGAAGAGGGGGAGGATTTCTCTGGAAGCCCCAAGCTCAGGACCGATGGTCAAGGCCTAGAGGCTGCCTCTGGATCCTGCCTGGACTGGCAAGAGCAGGCCTTGAGGAGGGCATGGGCTTCCTCTTCTCCTAGGTATGTTTTCTGCTGCCTCGCTGCAAAGAGAGGGGATGTTTCTGAACTCTAGCCTTGTTGGAAAACGGTCTTGGTTGCTCCTTGTCCCGGGTGGCTTAGAGTATTGAGAATCTTCAGAAGGAACAGAGGCAGCCAGGAGTTGGGGGAATGTGGCATAAACCTTCCGTGTGTGGCTTTCAGAGGTGGCCCCATTTCTAGGAACCTGATTATTAGCTTGAGGGTGTCCCTGATTTGGGATTCCGGTGTGTGACCGAGTGCCTCTTTCTCCCCAGCTCACCTACAGCATAGTGGCTCTGTGCAACCATTTATCTCGCTCGCTGGTGCGAAAAGTTCGCTTAATGCAAGAAGACAGTTTGGTAAGTACGTTGAGTGCAAAGAATTGGCAAGTGAAGAGTCCCACTTGGGCTCCCAGGGTCTGGCAATGCTGCCTCCTCCTCCTCCCCTACTAAGATCTTGAGAGGTGCAAGGACCTGGCCAACTTTAGGACCAGCCTGGGAACCTCACTGCCCCCGGCCAGCTGGACTGCACTTCCTAGCACTCTTGTGTACCGTTCAGCTCCTGCTGGGAGACTTGCGTTTCCCTCCGTGTCGCAGAAGCTTGTAGTGCAGGACTGTCCTGCAGCAAAACTCGGTTAGCAGCAGCAACCCAAGTTTGATCCTGGTGAGGAGTTTTGCTCAGGGGCTCCTTGCTGGTCTTGCCAAGGAAGAGATCCTCGGGCTGGTCCTTGTGCACGTCCTTGGGATTGTCCTCAAAGAGAGGACTTCTCCACCGGCAGCAGGTCTCCAGCCTGAAGATTGCACTGTTCTCTCTTTCAGCACCGCTGCGAAAGTGACCACGAAGAAGACCTGTCTGGCCGAACGGCAGCATCCCATTGTCTCCTGAGGCGGAGAAGCAGCATCTCATAACTGGGACCCGCCAGTTGGACTGCAGCAGCCGAGAGCTGAGCTGTTGGGATGGGCTGGTTGCCTTCCATACAGCCACAACATGGGACCCCAATCTTCCTGCAGGAAGAGGCCCTGGAAGGAGCTGCCCTAGGACAGGAGGAGTCTTGGCCCGGCCCAGGAAAGGGGAGGAATGCCACCTCTCCCTTTGGGGCAGTGCCATCTGACCATCGGCTGCCATCATCTCTTCCGGCAGCAAGCAGACCATCTCTGGAGGAGTTGCCAACAGCTTGGTCAAGGCAGTGACACTCCGCTGACCTAGTTTCACCCCAGACATCTTTCTCAAGCTTGGCAACTTCAGGATGTGTGGACTTCACCTCCCAGAATTCCCCAGCCATCATCTTGAAATTGCCAAGGCTGATAAACCCTGAGCCAAAAAAAATGTGGTGAATGTGGTGCCAAGTGGCTCTGAAAATCCCCGAAAGCAGTGTGGACCTGAGAAGTAGGCAGCCCAGGGAATTCATGGCAGCAACCGGCTTTCATTTCCTTTCGACCTTTGGAAGAGATGAGGATTCCATGGGATCGCTTTGCCAGCAGCCTAAATGCTAAAAATACACCTGGTGCAATGTTGGACATAGAGGATGGAAGGAAGGAGGAAGAGAGAGAGAAATAGGGAGGGAAAGGAGAAAGGAAAGGGGCAGGAAGGGACGAAGGAAAGGAAGGAAGGAACCTTGGCTGTACTCCCTCAGCTGGGTGACCAGTCAAGCAGGCTGAATCCCCTCAGTCACCTTTGGAAAGATGCAGCCACCCCCAGGGAGCTCAGGCTTTTTTGTAACCCTGGTGAGCTTCATGCTTCAAATCTGGGATCTTCCCCACATTGATTTCATTCTTGATTCTGTGTGTGCATGTGTGCATGTCCCGTGTCTCCTCCTTATGAGGTGGTTTCTCCAAAAATAAAAGTGATATATGGGGTAGCAGGTTTAGCAATGTTATTAGCATCATACCTCTAAAACTTCTGGGTTTCCCCACAGGCTGTGCATCGCAGGTCCTCTGCACTGATGAAGGAGCGTCTTTAAGAGCGTCAACCCATCTGCATGACCGAAAGGCCGTCCGAGGGGCCTCCTTTAACCCTGTGCCCTCTGCAGGAGGGGGGGGAATGCTCTCTGTAGCCAGGACCCCTCCTGCAGCCTCTGCAGCCGGCATCTGCCCTGCGGGGCATCTGCCCTGTGGCAGCAGTGCTGGGTCAGCTCCTGGAGGTGGCCAGCAAACAGGATGGTATGGGGGGGGGGGGAGAAGGCAGCCTCTCCTCAGCCAAAGGAGCACTTGTAGGGCAGGACTGGGGACGGGAGGGTGGCTGGTGGTCTTGTATTGCCTGGGAACCCCTCCCCACACACTTGGGATTAATTCTGCATTGGTGGAGAGAAACAGGCCCACCAGGCTAGCTTTATTCTTTCCTACCCTCATTTCTGTGTTCTTTTGAGAATCCCCTTTATTGAAACAGAGGATGAACTCTGGTAGCAGATTCTGGATTTTAGGCCAGGAAAGTCCCATTGCCCCCCCCCCCCGCCCCCGTGCTGATGCAACTGCGTTCCTCTGGGCTGAATTTGGCCCATCAGCAAATGTTTGCAGCACCGCACAGCTGGGCATTTCTGGAGCCATCCAGCTAAGGAGAGTGGTGGACAGGAGAAGGCAAGGAGGCTCCCTTCCCTCTTTGGCCAAGTCTTCTGGGGAAGACGGATTCGTTGGAAGGAAGGAGCCTAATCCATCATCAGGAAACCCCAATAAATCCTCTGTGTCCCACGGAAGATCAGTGGAGAAATAATTCCCAGGAAAGCAACTTTCCAAACTATCAACCTGGATCTGTCTTTCCTCGTCTATTTACAAACCCAGGTTGTTCCACCAGTTGTGACAAATAATATTCATCTCTCTTAATATATACAGAAAAATGTATATAATATGTATATAAAATATATACATTTGAAAAATGGGATCCAAAGATACAGGACTGACCCACCGGTCTTGTTGCCTCTAATGGGGGGAGGCAGGGGGTCCAACTGTGGGGTTTGAGGGGGTCTTGGTGGCAAAAGGGCTGCACCACCCAGTCTTTTCCCCAAATGCAGCCGTCAAACATCCTTCGAAAAGGATCAAAGGAGGCAAGAGAGAATAAAATCGAAGGTACTCCGAATCCGAATTGCGGATGGGGGGCGGGGGGGGGTCGCTCAGGGGGGCCCACTCCAGCGCCCATGACCCACAGCCACTAGATGGCGGCTGACGGGAGATGGATTTGACTCAGCCTGCCTGGGGAAGGCAGGCGGGAGGGACCGACTACAAAGGCCATTCCCTCTTCCTAAGGGACGGGACGGCGCTATTCCCTTTATGTGGATGGGAACTGTAGTCCCCGGCTCATCCCGCGCGGCCACTCCCGGCGTCGGACGCCAGAGGGCGCCGTGGCGGCCAGCGGGGTACTCCGGCCCGCCTCCCCCTCCCCGCGGTGTTGCCGCGCGACGGAAGCGCGAACCGGCGGCGGGTCTCGCGAGGCTTGGCTGGTCCTCCCTCCCTTCCTCCTCCCGCGCGGAATGCTTCCTGCTGCTTGACGAGCTGCGGGAGGAGCCGCCCGGGAGGCGTCGGAGGAGACGGGCGGGACCGGCCAGGTAAGCGCGCCGGGCGGGCGCTTCTTGGGTCGGGAGGCCGGGAGCGTCGCCCCCCTGGAGGCCGCTCCCTTCGCGGCGGGTCTGAGGCGGCGGCCGGGCCGGAGCGCGGCTCGGACTGCAACTCCCGTCGGCCCGGCGCCGCGCGAGGCATTCTGGGAGGGAGCGGCGGCGCTGGACAGCTCCGAGGAGCCTCTGCGCGATCTCCGCCGCGGCTGAGCCGCCACCGGGCAGCGGACAGGTAGGGCGCCCCCGCCCCGCCCTCCCCGCAGGCCCCGCCGGGCGTCGCCCTTCCTCCCCGGGACGGTGGCCGGTTCCGGGCAGCTGCTGGGCCCGCCTGGGTGGGAGCGGCCTCGGGCTCTCCTGGAAGCTCCCGGGGGCTCTTCTGGCGCCCAGGGAGCCCCGAAGTGGGCAGCGCTCCTCCCCCTTCCGAGTCCGTCTCCGGCGCCTGCTCGGAGTCCTTGGGCAGCTGTCAGGGCCGGGCGAGGCCGGGGAAGCTCCGGGAGCAGAGCGGGAAGGGGCCATTCAGGCCAGCCCAAGGGAGGCTTCAGTGGCCGCCGTGTTGCAGGAGCCAGAAAGTAGCCTTGGTTTCTGCCCTCCGGCCTCCTGGCTTCCTGCCTGAAAAGACCCCTCGCAAAAGAAGCCCCAGGAGAAGGAAGAGGCCTGGAAGTGGAGGGGCGCCTGGTGGAGACCAGGACATGGAATTGGGGACAATTCTTGTGCAAGCGACCAGCTCCCTTGGCCGGCCGGCCTGCCTGCACAGGTTTATGTTCAGTATTTAGTCCAGGTTTAAAAAAGTGAGGGATGGTCATGCTGAAGGCATAGATGAGAATTTGAACAGAGAGTCAGGTGAACAATCTCTCATGGGAGTCTGATCAAGTGCCGGTATGTGTTTTTGTGAGTGCCAGAGGTGGCTCTCCTTTCATACCGGGATAGTAAGACAGAAATTAAAGGTAGAACTCTTTGGAGTTGAACTTTACTCTGCTGACTCCGTCGACACACGCAGGTAAAGCTAGTAAGGAGAAGGTGAACGGCATTAAGCCTTGAACCTAGAAGTTTGGGGGCCGATTGACCATTGGAATGGTTGCGTGAAGCCTGGGAATTGGCCAATGACAGCCTGGCTTCCATGACTGCCTCTTGTGACTGATCCAGGGTCATCGAGCCAACTGGAATGTTTCCAGGCAACCCTAGTAAGAGGGTTCTTTTCTGGAACATTGGAGGTAGTGGACAATAATATTTAAAGAGCTTACAAGGCTTACATTGGTTTACATTGGTTGGTTGGGAACTTAATAGTTTGAAAGCATTGTTAATTATGTAAATCGGCTTTATATAAATTTAGCAATCAATACTAAACTTTGCAAATCCACATGTAGTATGAAATACGCACAAATGCTAAATGGGAAAGTCTTTATGGAGCCTTGTTGGCTATTAAACGGCAGAACACTAAAACAGTCAAAGGTTATAAATAGGAGCGACTTCTTTTGCAACTTTGCCAGAGCAGATACAGCCAGGGCTGGACTAGATGATCCAGTGATCTGATTTGCTATGCACAGTTCACACATGTCCCTAATCCCTTCATAAATATAGCTGCATTCCATGGAAATAGTTTTTTTCTATTTACCTTGTAAGTCACTCCCTTGCCTTCATTTGAGGTTGGTTTGGAATTCCATGTTCTCTATCACCTTCATTGTGTCTTACAGATTGCCTTAGTTTCTGTTCTTTGAAGGAAGTATTTTGATTGTCTTGTGAATAAATAAATGATAGTGCAGCAAATGTAATCTTTACGTGTGTACACACACCTACACACACCTACACAACATTTCTGGTGTACACATATAGTGTAAGAAGTCTTAAACAACAGGATAGCATATCTGCAAGAGAAAGCACTTGAGTGCACTTTTTTCTTATACTCTTCAAAATACAAGTCTGTAAGTGCAGTTTTCACAGAGAATATATCTGCAAATATATTTTCTAACCTTCTGAAGGAGTGTCAGACGTTCTTAGCTTATCAACACATCAGATTCTAAATAAGTATTTGTTTTGCTGATGACACAAGTCCGACTTTTCTGTAATCTGTGGTAGTTTGAACTCTTTCCACACATTGAAAATTATAATTAGCAGCATAAACACAAATTATAATTTTTAAAATCAAATTACTCCATTTTTAAGATGTTTAATTTTGAATTTGTGTCTCTATTTTTAAATTGTTTTCAGCATATACAGAGCTGGAAACTCAGAGGAAAGAAAATACAGTATCAAAATGCTGAATTCACCTTAAAGTAAAATCCTGTTATGAAGTCAATACAAGCTTTGACTTTGTGGCTGCTGCTGAGACTTTATTTATTATTCCAATTTATATGATTTGCTAGAACATTGTGGCTAACCTTGAATATTCATTCCTCTTTGGGGCATATAGAGCTGTCTCCTCTGCTTCTGTAGTCTTAGAAATAATTATCTGGCCAGAAATGACGGCTGGTTTAGGCTTCTGCAATGTTGTGAATTTGTCCTGAATGGACCCCAAAAATGTCCGTATTATGTAGTATCTAAATTTCATACTTCAAGGATGGCGATTGAGCCATCTTGTTTGCAGCATTGCATTAAAAAGATTTAAAGACTGTATTACTTTTGAGAAGCTTTTGCATTATTTAAAATAAAAAACACTTTATAAGAAAATATAATAATTGTTCACATCCTAATTGGTGAAGCATCAATTAGGACATTTGTTACATGCATCTTTAGAAATGTGTTGATACAATAAAAAATACCATTGTAGTGATTGGTAACTATGATTAGTTTTGTCCATTTATGCAATGTCCTTTTTGTAGAGGGAATTTTGCAAAATTTAGGCAGGCGGTTTCTTGTTTTGACCTAAATGTTGTTGATAGGCTGAAGAGTGAGAAAAAAAAAAGCCAGCTAAGAATATAAAGAATGACAGTGAGCTAATGCAATCACAGTAATTGGAAGTAAGACTAGATAATTCAGAAAATGTACGGCTACAATTTCTTTCGGAGAATTTCTGTATCTCAGCATATGATGTAACATCCACATAGAGTGGACTTTCATTGTGATGACATCATGTTAGCTGCTTTGTTCTTTGGTGGAAAGAGGAAAGATGCCAGATTGATGCTTCCAGCTCAGTGATCCCAGCATTACTTTAGATATTGAGATATTTTTTTAATGTAAAGGATTAGGCAGCATCCGGACCATTCAGGAGTCCATGAAATGCTGTAATCCAAAGATGAGCTGCCTAGCTACACCAGGGCCCAAGTCTGTCCAAATGAAATACGAACTCTAAATAGGATTTATACTGCATTAGCATATCTCGACTTTCCACTATTTTTATTAGAATATTTTTGCAAAATTAAAAATTATCTTTAAAAATTTCCTTCCTCCTGCTGTCTAGCCTGAGCCTTCTTTGGTGAAGTGCTCCCTCCATAGTTCTGCTCCTGCCCTAACTCTCTTCTCTTTGGAACAGCCCTTTGAATATTTAATATGGCTGTAAAAAGTCATAAATGAGGCTGCTGCAGAGTTCGAAGCTCTAATCCTGTAACTCTTCCATTCTGCCCCTACGTTATTATCTGTCTTCTTTGGCAAAGCGAGAAACCCACAGTTGCTGGATTAGGTCTGAAGCACCTGCCCTGCAGGTGAAGTTCTGGCTCCTGAGGTTTTGCTTGAGATGCCATAAAGAAATCGGATGCAGCCGTTGGATTATAAAATGCCAGCGATCTCTTTGCCTATTGTTGAGTTATGAATTTCATGGTTGACTCATATTTGGACTTCAGTATCCTTTTTTTATTTTATTCATAGCTGGACAAAAATTATGTGTCTAGGTTATAACCCCTTTATTTGCACCTGGTGTACAGCAAGAAGTTATTTATTAAATATTGTTTATAAATAAAGTTGTTTATGGGAAAGCTTGTCCTTTTAAAAAGAACAATGTACCCAAGAAAAATAATTTAAATATTAATTGCCCAAAGAACAAGGACATTTCTTAGTATCATACACAAATATTGATGACTGAATCATATTTAACTCTTTAACCCTGGGAAGTATTGGATATTTTATTGTGTGGTCACCCCACCCTGTATCCCTCTGGGGATGAGTAATGAAGCTTGTCCTCTTTGAGCCTTTTCAGGCTGATTCCTTACAGCACTGTTGCTATAGCAATGAACGTGTGACAGTGGTTCTTTCTGCAGTGCTCATCATGGGTGTTGGTATGCAGAACACACAACAAGCAGGGAAAAGAGTGTAATCTGTAGCATAAATCTTCCTGCTGTATTAATGTCAGCTGTTACTATTTTCTTTCCCTGTTGCTTTGTGTGTGTCTGCATTGGCATGCAGGTGTATCATCCCTAATTAAATCTTGAAATACCTTTTTAAAATGGCCACAGTAACACAATTGGAATTTGTTCTGTTGTCGTCTTGGTCCTGAAAATGAGAATCTGACAGGTAAGGCAGAGTCTACAAAGGATGCTTTAAAAGAATCAAAACAACTGTATGTATATGTGTATATACACCTTCTCATGTACATACATAAAGTTGTATGTGTGAGTTTTAATAAAGGGTTGTCACATTTCATTGTATCCATCCATATAATAAGGCCACCAGTGGGGAAATTAATTTAGATGTTGTTTTCTGGTCATTAACATCAAATGATCAGTCATACTCATTTCCCCAAATGCCAGTTGGTTATGCTGATTATGTGGATCTATTCTAGTCTGATTTACTTCTCATTTTAGGATACGGTTGCTTTAGAGCAGATGATATGGCAGAGAATGGAAAAGAGGAGAGGTGAACTCTTGGTTCCCTTGAATTTCTCAGAAGTATCATTTACCACGGTGTCAGAAAATGATGGTTGGGCAGCTCTGCTCTATCCTATTGCTAGTCTCCCTTTTACTTTTTTAGTTTTAGTGGAAACTGGGGAGTTATTTAAATTTTGAGCTGAAATGCAAATAAAACTCTCCATTAGGTGGTATTGACAATTTAGGACAAATATGTGCAAACACAGTGCGATTTAATCCAAGCAAGGCAAGGGTCAAGGAGAGAAGACGGCTCCTCTGGACAGAGGAATGTCTCTGTCCTTTGAGGACAGTGTGATTGCTGTACACAAGCATGAGTCTGCATGAAGGAGGCCCAGTTCTGGGGTTATTTGGGGAGAATAATATATAGCTTTATCATGACTATTTGGGAGTCTCAGCCATTGTGATCATTGGGCATTCCCCCCTGGCAATTGTATTGTCATTATTTCACCAGTGGCAGTGCAAATCCAGTAGGTGTGAGATTGGGGTCTGGAAATGCACTTTCATAAAAGAAACACTGATTTTTTTTGGGACATACACTTACCTTTTCATTTTAATTATATTGGGCTCACCAATAATTAGTGTTCAGTGAGCATCCAGTTCTAAGGAGTTAGTGAAGAGGGATTTGGGAAAGTCGACTGTTGGAAGAAGAGAGGGAGTTCAGAGAAGTTGGGGCTGGTGGCAGCAGCGGCTGACTTGCTGATAGAACCACTTTCCTGCCTGTGCAACAATTCAGCCAGCCAACCCTTAATCCCCAATTTGCAGGAAAGAGGTATTGCATGTGTGCTGGGATTCCCAGGGGTGCAAAATAGGTAGTTTGCTTTGCTCGGTCTAAACGCTGAATCCCTGAATTAGTAGATTAGAGAGTTTTGCAGAGAAGATCTCTCAGTGAAGGAATTAGTTCCTCTGTCATTTTGCCAGGAGTCACCGGGGTCTTTCACACAGCTTTACTTTTGTGGTCTTAATGCAGCAGACACACCGGTATATTTTCTCTTTTAGAAGGAAAGAGGTTCTTAATTCAGGAGGCGAGAGGCAGGCTTTGATTTTGCTTGTTAAAGCACAAATTAAGAAGGTGTGGTTTGTTGTTTAAATGTATTACTTAAATTTATGTGCCGCCCACCTTGCTGCCCATAGGTGTGAGTAGGATAAGGCCACTGTTTAGTCATGCGTGTCTTTTCCATCCTAGAACGGATGGCCAGTCAGTAGGCCAGCATGGCAACCATGGTCCCACCTGTGAAGTTGAAATGGCTGGAGCACCTCAACAGCTCCTGGATCACAGAAGACAGCGAGTCGATCGCTACCAGGGAAGGCGTTTCCGTCCTCTACGCGAAGCTTGTCAGTAACAAAGAAGTGGTTCCCCTGCCCCAGCAGGTCTTCTGCCTCAAAGGGCCGCAGCTGCCTGATTTTGAACGCGAGTCCCTGTCCAGTGATGAGCAGGACCACTACTTGGACGCCCTTCTTAGCAGCCAGCTGGCTCTGGCCAAGATGGTGTGCTCGGACTCCCCCTTCGCCGGGGCGCTTCGCAAGCGCTTGCTGGTCCTGCAGCGCATCTTTTATGCCCTTTCCAATAAGTACCATGATAAAGGCCGGGTGAAGCAGCAGCAGCACTCTCCAGAAAGCAACTCGGGCTCCACGGACATCCATTCGGTCAGCGAGAGGCCCAGGTCAAGCACGGATGCGCTGATCGAAATGGGGGTGCGGACCGGGCTGAGCCTGCTCTTTGCACTGCTGAGGCAAAGCTGGATGATGCCAGCTGCAGGGCCCGGCATCAGCCTTTGCAATGACGTCATTCACACGGCAATCGAGGTGGTCAGTTCCTTGCCTCCTTTATCTCTAGCCAATGAGAGCAAGATCCCCCCTATGGGCCTGGACTGCCTCTCTCAAGTAACAGTCTTTCTTAAAGGAGTAACGATCCCCAACTCCGGGGCGGACACCCTCGGGCGAAGGCTGGCTTCCGAGCTGCTGTTGGGCTTGGCAGCTCAGCGTGGCTCCCTGCGGTACCTCTTGGAGTGGATTGAGATGGCCCTCAGCGCATCGGCCGTGGTCCACACCATGGAGAAGAACAAGCTGCTGCAGACCTCAGAAGGCATGATCAGTTTTGATTGTTTCATGATGATTCTAATGCAAATGAGGCGGTCCTTGGTACGTATGCACTGCTCTGGGGCGGGGGGGGGGGGAAATGAAAGAAAATCTTGG
>JANHFM010005018.1:206237-216890 GCA_032468115.1 Grayia smithii | reverse complement strand
AAGGACAGAAAATCGTGGAGTCTGTAGCTTCTTTGCAACTAGAGGTGGCATAATGTTGGATGTCTATCCATCCTGTCGGCCTCACCTATGGTTGATGGCATTTGAACAGTTTTGAAAAGGGTTGATCGTCTTTAAACCCTCACTTTAAATGTTTGCTTTTGGTTCTACTATCAGTCATTCTGATTTGAACATAGGAAATCACAATAAAATAAATAAATGGGCATCAGCAGCAACTTAGAACTGTGTTAGGTATTTCTAATTACTTGAGAGGTGTCTCTGCTTATTTTCTAGTTAGTAGCAGCTACAAAAAAAATATGCTCTTTTAATGTTTGCTTGAATGTTAGCTTGAAACATTGGCACCTGTACTGCCTGTTTCTTGTTTAGAAGAAGCAAATAAAAATACATATTTAACAGATTTAGTAGATTAAAAGAGTTGGAAGGAACCTTATAGGTCATCTAGTCCAACTCCCCCATTCAAGCAGGAGACTCTACTCCATTTCTGCCAAATGGCAGTCCAGTCTCCAGGGATGAAGCTCCCACAACGTCCGAAGGCAACTTCTGTTCCATGGGTTAATTGTTCTCACTGTCAGAAAGTCCCTCCTTATTTCTAGGTTGGATCTCTCCTTGTTTAGTTTCCATCCATTATTCCTTCTCTGGCCTTCAGGTGCTTTACCTGAAATAGGTAAAATAGTTTGAGCCCCTCCTCTCTGTGGAGAACAGTCGTTCTGGTGTAAAACTAAAATAACCCAGAAGTAGAATGCCGAAGAAGATGCATACAATTATTTGCAAAATCACTAAAGAGCTGAATCCAATCTGGGTTGGTCACTGGGACCAGAGGTTTAGTCTTCCAACCTTTTGGACTTGTGCTGGAGCTCATCCTCGGGGAACTTCTCTCTAGCAGAGTGTGAGCCATAAAGTGCTGTTATTTTGAGGAAATAAATTCCTTTTAAGTCTGTTTTATTTGGAGAAATATTCTACTGCTTGGTTGGTGAGATATGTTTATAAACTTTTATAGGTCTGCGGTTCTACTCTAGTCATTACTCCTCTGTAACTTATTTTACAGGGCTCATCTGCAGACCGAAGTCAGTGGAGGGAACCAACCAGGACCTCCGAAGGGCTGTGCTCGCTCTATGAGGCAGCCTTGTGTCTCTTTGAGGAGGTATGTCTTGTCTGCCTGCCTAGCCGTGAATTAAGGGTGAAAAAAGCCTGCTTTACATTCTTCCAGTTGTCAATTTCTCATTCTTCAGAAAGTGTAAAGGTGTCCTTGATTCTGTGTATTTGACTATTTGCTTTTATTTCAATATTTATTGAATTTCTGTCCTACTTCTTCCCAAGATTCAAGGTAATTAACGGTTACAGAATATTGAAGGAATTATATTTACTGAATTCTGACCTGGCTTTAAATTAAAAAGTGTTAAAACAAGCCCAGTTAGAGCCGCTCTGCCTCTGCTTAGCCTATGAAGGGAATTTGCAGCCACTTGATCTTTCTTGGAGAACGGCCTGGGGGGCACAGAAATCACAGAATTCACAGAAATTGAAACTTAAAAGAGAGTTCCGTCTTAATAGACTCATATCTAATACAGTCAGTGGACTTCCATGCATGAGATGGAAAAGTGGGCTGAAGTGAATCCCCTGATCCAACTTCCCACAATCAGATGTTCCCAGATTTTAGTTCTGTGTCTGAGAATTCCTGGAACTAAAATCTAACAATACAGCAAGCGCCAAGTTGGGGAAGGTGAGTTAATGAGACAGCTGGATAATCGCCTACAGATGTTTCATGTAAGGCCTGCTTGTTTTAATAGGTCTGCCGGATGGCCTCGGACTACTCCAGGACATGTGCCAGTCCCGATAGCATCCAGACTGGGGAGACTCCCATCGTTTCTGAAACCTGCGAGG
The DNA here is from genome assembly GCA_032468115.1 of Grayia smithii. NCBI lineage: Eukaryota > Metazoa > Chordata > Lepidosauria > Squamata > Grayiidae > Grayia > Grayia smithii. The sequence continues at coordinate 214,994 of JANHFM010005018.1, read as the reverse complement.
TGTATGTCTGGGGCAGCAACAGCAGCCACCAACTTGTGGAAGGGACCCAGGAGAAAATCCTTCAGCCTAAGTTGGCTCCAAGTTTTTCTGATGCGCAGACAGTGAGTATCTTTGGTCATTGCCGGTAGATTGCTTGGCATAGTAAAAAAAGGCTCAGCTGCTGATGTTTGAGGGCCTCTTGTTTTTTTCTCCTTACTATAGATTGAAGCTGGCCAGTATTGCACCTTTGTAATATCTACGGATGGCTCCGTTCGAGCTTGTGGCAAAGGCAGCTACGGCCGGTTAGGATTGGGTGACTCCAATAATCAGTCCACGCTGAAGAAGTTGACTTTTGAGCCTCACCGGTCAATCAAAAAAGTGTCGTCTTCAAAAGGCTCAGATGGCCACACACTGGCATTCACCACCGAAGGAGAGGTCTTCAGCTGGGGGGACGGTGACTATGGGAAGCTGGGCCACGGAAACAGCTCCACCCAGAAATACCCTAAGCTTATCCAGGGACCTTTGCAGGGAAAGGTATGCCGTGCCAATGAACCAACTGTCTGCCTTCCTTCTTTCAGAAGGTTCACATCACATCACTTTTGTTTCTCTTTTTGTGCCTTTTTGTGTCTGTCACCATTCTGTAGCCCAGTTTATTAAGGAGCTTCTCCATCTGGGGCTGGAGTCTAAAAGGAGAACTTTCTTCCCCTCTTATCCAGGTGGTGATTTGTGTATCAGCCGGATACCGGCATAGTGCTGCTGTCACAGAGGATGGTGAATTATACACCTGGGGAGAAGGAGACTTTGGACGGCTAGGTAACAGGAATAATCTCATTTTCCACATTCTTTAAACAGTGCTAATTAAAATTTTGTTTAAAACAGGGTAGAAACTGGTTCTGGGCTACGTCTGGTAGCGAGGCATAAAAGACAAAATCCTGTAAAGTCGCTTTCTCTCACAAGGTCATGGTGACAGCAACAGCCGTAACATCCCAACTCTCGTCAAAGATATTAGCAACGTTGGAGAGGTTTCCTGCGGCAGCTCTCACACCATAGCGTTGTCCAAAGATGGGCGAACGGTTTGGTCCTTTGGAGGAGGAGATAATGGTAAGAGCTTTGGCTGAGTGGTGACAGTCTTGCTTGAGGCAAGGAATGACCAGCCTGAAAAAGCCCACGATGCTATTTGGACTGTTTCCTTCATCTGCAGAAATGTTTGCTCAAGCTTTAAGCCATCATAAATTGTAAACATTTGTTTTATTACAGAGCAATTTGAACATGAATAAATACAGTGGCTGCCTAGTCTTCTCTCTCTCTCCCTCTCTCTCTCTCTCTCTCTCCTCTCTCTCTCCTCTGTCTCAAGCTGGTAGAGCATACAGATCTTTAGCTAGAGATCCCTGCTATAGCCAAACTGGAGAGAGGCAGCTCGAGATCAGTTAATATTAGGCCTACCTTATCCTGGTTCACTAACACCACAAAGACCAGGAATGCCCACTTGGGAGATAGGTGGGAACTCTGTGGACACGTGAACTAGAGAGCAGCAGGCTGTGGCACTTGCCTACCGCTGAGACGGCCAGTGGAAGAGCTTGACACACAGGTTAGGGAAGAACCCTGGTCATTGCGGCATCATTGCAGTTTGCTGTTGCTGCTAAATTGTAATATGGTTAAATATTTGTGATTGAAGTTGGCAGTTTATTTTAGATGGATGTCAGTTGCATAGCCCTCGATCTGCAGATTGTAAATTCCCTTGTGTGTGTGTGATCCCAACAGGCAAACTGGGTCATGGAGACACCAACCGAGTGTATAAACCCAAAGTGATAGAAGCGCTACAGGGGATGTTCATTCGGAAAGTGTGTGCCGGAAGCCAGTCTTCGCTGGCTCTAACATCAACTGGACAAGTAAGCAGAACAAGCTGAGACTGAGCAGACAGAAGCTACTGGATCAGAAACAGCTTCACTAATTCTTTGGAGGTGTTTGTGGTTCAGCAGCAGCCTGAGGGAAAGAGAAACTGTACTTGAGTTCCTAAAGCTTCTTTCCCTGTTCACTTTCAATTGCAGCTATTTGCAAAATAGGGAAGAAATAATTTGATAAAGAGCTTCCCTAATGTTTGTTTATTCCAAAAATAGGCAAAGATTCATTGATAAGAGAACCAACCCTTAAAGCATAACAACGCCTATTCATGCTTTTAAGGGGTCAGTATGTGCCCAGAGTTGGCTCTGCCTTCATTGTTTGCAGGGGACGAAGGCAGACTCTGTCTGGAAACAGGATGCGGGCATCTGTACGGATTTACTCAGCTCCAGCTTGTCAATTAAATTGAGCAAGATTTCTTTAATCGTGTCAGAGTTCTTATCTGGGTTGTAACTGGGGGCTTATGGAGTCTGGACTGTGAGGTTTAGCTGCCTTTGTACCCCTTTGATCTAGGTGTCTGCCTGGGGCTGTGGGGCATGCTTAGGATGTGGCTCCTCAGAAGCCACAGCTCTCCGGCCCAAGCTGATTGAAGAGCTGGCTGCCACACGGATCGTGGACATTTCAATTGGTGACAGCCATTGCTTGGCCCTTTCCCACGGTAAGAGGATGTGGCCCCTCGTCCTCCAGGTGAATTGAACTTGGCATTTGGGATTTCTGTGGTGATCTTGAACTGCTTCTCTTTAGATAATGAAGTTTACGCTTGGGGCAACAACTCCATGGGGCAGTGTGGCCAAGGGAATTCCACCGGCCCCATCACTAAGCCAAAGAAAGTGAGTGGCTTAGATGGAGTCGCCATTCAGCAGATTTCGGCTGGAACTTCCCACAGCCTGGCTTGGACAGCCCTTCCCAGAGATAGGCAAGTCATAAGTTCACGTGTGCACTTCCGTGTGATAAATAAGGCCATGTTGTTTCTGTTGCCAACACCTAATTGAAGTGCCTGATGTTTTTGAGCACGGCCTTTTCCTCCAGGGGCCCTTCGTCACCAGGGACCTTGATACAGCGTGATTTTGCATTAACTGTGTTCTTTTAAACGATGTTAGATTTCAGTTTTGCTTTTATTTATTTCTGAACCACTCTTATTCTGTGTATTGGACACAGAAGAAAGATAACATAAGGCTATTAGGGAAAAAGTAGTAACCCCCTGAAAAAGCACCTGTTTCCAGCACAGCATCTAGATCGGAATAAACGGGAAGGAGTTTATTAGCAGTGTGTATAAAAGAGAAACAGAAATGGCTGTAAGAATTACAAGGAGGCTTGTAGGTTTTGCTCTGATGAGCAAGCTCTGGCTAACGGGTTGATGTGAAAACACTCAGCAGGGTCAGTTTGGAGGCAGAACTGGGCAGCTGAAACCCATGGAGGAAGGCCGTGGCACCTGCTGCTGCCATGTTGCCAATAGAGCCACACGGACGTTGCCCTGGAGATGAGCTCAGTTTGAAGGAACTTGGGTGCATTTCATATCAGATCTCCTTCTATTGGCTTTGCCTAATTCTGCTCTTCAGGGACTGTTAGTGCGACGGATGTCTTTGTTCCTTAACCTTTCCTTCTTCAATTGCAGGCAAGTTGTGGCCTGGCACAGGCCGTACTGTGTGGATCTTGAAGAAAGTACCTTCTCCCACCTCCGTTCTTTCCTCGAGCAGTATTGTGACAAAATTGATAGCGAGATTCCTCCTCTTCCTTTTCCTTCCTCAAGGTACTTGTTCATGGCGGGTATGAAATCCTTTTGGCTGCTTCTCTTGCGATTATTGTTACTAGTATGGATGTATTTTCAGCACGAGTTAATCTTGTTTTCTCATGAATACAGAGCTAGAATTCCTCCTTTTTAAGATTTCTGATTAAGTCAGAATCCTTTTTGGCAGTAATGTATGGAGTTTTCTGTCGACAATCGGAAGGCTTTGCTGCTGGATGGGAGGGAACATTTGCTCATTTCTGTTTCAACTGTGGCATAAGCACAGAATGTAGGACAAGGCCCACCGGAGCTTTGGGGGGAGGGCTCCCCCATTCATGCCCTCAGCAGTTAAGTCAAACGGGGAACCCCATTTGTAGAGGGGGGCAGGAAAAGCCTCTGTTAATGGCGACTCCTGGTTTTGCAGGGAGCACCACACCTTCTTAAAGCTCTGTCTGAAGCTGCTCTCCAACCACCTGGCTCTGGCACTGGCCGGCGGAGTGGCCACCAGCATCCTGGGCAGGCAGGCGGGACCCCTGCGGAATTTGTTGTTTCGCCTCATGGATTCCTCCGTCCCAGATGAAATACAGGAGGTCAGTCTCGGTTGGGAAACCCCCTTTGGACTGTAGCTCTGGGGGATTCTGGTCCAGATCCTTTGACTCTCATCCCACCAGTTAGGCAGTCGCTCAGTACCAAGTTCTGAATTTCACCACAGCCTTGAGGTGAAATCTGACAAAAAGTAGGAAGGAATAATCATTACAAAATACATTTGCTGAACAATATTAAGTCTGTTTTGCAGCTTTGAGTGGAATGTTGACGTGGTTTGGTCTCCCTCCAAATTTTAGGTGGTAATTGAGACCCTGTCAGTTGGAGCGACGATGCTGCTGCCTCCCTTGAGGGAGAGGATGGAGCTGCTGCACTCCCTCCTTCCCCAGGGCCCTGACCGATGGGAGAGCTTGTCCAAAGGGCAGGTGAGAAGTCCTGAGCGTTTACGGGATGCTGCTGCTTCATAGCATCTGATGCTTAGTGTGCTTCTGAATTGTAAGTTCTTGGAACAGCTGAAAAGGGAAGATGAAATTTGTCTTTCAGAGAAATTAACTAAATTCTGTACTGCTGGGCAGTGTGAAGGTTGGGTCAAAAAGATCAGCTGTAATATTGCTGAAAACCATGTGCAAGTGATGTTGCTTTGATGTCTTATCTGGCCATTATTGTCAGAAGATTTCTAAGTGAAGGAAATCATTTTTTTTCTTTTCCTTCAGCGAATGCAGTTGGATATTATTCTGACCAGCCTGCAAGACCACACTCACGTCGCCTCCTTGCTCGGCTACAGCTCCCCCTCTGATGCCACCGACATCTCCTCCCTCTGCATCGCTTACGGGAATCTCTCTGACGCAGCCTATGGGGCCCAGAGTCACCACCCTGATACTCACCTGGCCGAAATCTTAATGAAGACTCTCCTGCGGAATTTGGGGTTCTATACAGTGAGTTTACTGCCTGGGTTACCTTACCTACTCTTGGCCCCCCCGGAATAGTTTAGTCCAGAAACACTGGTCGGATCAGAGGACTGATGGGGAGGCGGTGCAGTGGGGGAAACAGCTCTTCGAAAAGACGGGCTGTTTTCATTCACAGCTTAAGTATTGTCCACACTCTCTAAATTGGATTAATAATTTGGTTACGTCATCTCGGTTCTAACTCCTGGGTGCTTTTTCCTAATCAGTGAGAATTGTATTAGTAGCAAGGACACAGTGTTTTTTTTAAAGCAGATACAGAAAGCAGCATATTCATTGGTGGAAGTATGGCTCCTATAGTTCTGGGAATGTGGGTGGGGATTAAAATTTAGGAAGGGAAAAGTACGCAGGGAGGCAAACTGAACTTTGTGGGGGGGTGAATCTTCTGCCTTGGTAGGATCAAGCGTTTGGAGAGCTGGAGAAAAACAGTGACAAATTTTTACTTGGGACGTCTTCCTCCGAGAACAGCCAGCCTGCTCATCTCCACGAACTGCTTTGCTCCCTGCAGAAACAGCTCCTGGCCTACTGTCACATTAACAGTGTTGGCGAGGTTAGTGCCCCAGTTCTTGTAGCAATCGCCAGAGGAAGCGAAACAATAAAGAACATACTGGATGGTAGTTTTAGGTGCAGCCTTTTGGCTAGAGGGCATGGTGTGAGCAGAGAAGTTGTGGAGCACCTTTTCACAGCTCTCTCTATCTGCAGCACTCCAGCAGCGTGGCTCTCCTGCACAAGCACCTCCAGCTTCTCTTGCCTCACGCCACTGAGATCTATTCCCGCTCAGCTACTTTGCTGAAGGAGAGCTCTTGGAACGGCAGCGTAGGTGAAAAATTAAGAGGTAGGGGTGTGTGTGTGTGTGTGTGTGTGCACGTGCACGCTATTTACCTGATTGTGTTCCATAGAGAAGATAGTTACAAATATAGAACTATGTTTATCAGACTTTTTTTCTCCAGTTATCTTGTGTTTGCTGAATGTTTGTGGGGTTAAATGCCCAAATACATATCAGGTCTGGCTAGGCTGGTCATAGTCCTGGTTAGGGGTAACAGCTGGAAACACTTAACCTGTGTCTTAGGGCCACATGGGAACCCTGAGGCTGCTTCTTGAGTCTGGTCAAGGGATGTCGAGGTTCTGTGGGGGGGGGGGAATTCTTGGGACTTGCCTGCCTCCAATTGAGGAAGGAAGAGGAAGGAATTCCGCAGCCAGGATTCTGGGAGTTGAAGTCCACACAGATTGAGAAAGGCTGCCCATGAAATTGTAATCGGGGATACATTTATAAATCCTGGCATCTTTCCCTCCTTCTTGCTGCAGCCTTCCAGGCCTGCCACTCATTAATGCGTCTCTTCCCCCATTCCAGATGTCATCTACGTGTCTGCAGCAGGAAGCATGCTTTGCCAGATCGTGAATTCCCTGCTTTTGCTGCCTGTATCGGTAGCCCGATCTTTACTGAGCTACCTTCTGGATCTCTTGCCACCTTTGGATTGCCTTAACAGACTCCTGCCAGCTGCGGTGCTTCTAGAAGACCAGGAGTTACAGTGGCCTCTTCACGGTAAGCCTGACTCAGAGTAGATCTTTTCCTTTCTAAACGGGGGGATTCCAGAGCAGAAATGGGCTTGTAATCTCATTTTTCTAAAACACTGATTGCTCTCTGTTCCCAGGTGGGCCTGAACTGGTCGATCCAGCTGGAATACCTTTACCTCAACCTGCCCAGGTGTGGGTGTGGCTTGTGGACCTCGAGAGAACCGTCGCTTTGCTGATTGGACAATGTCTGGGTGGGATGCTACAAGGGTCGCCGATGTCTCCCGAAGAGCAGGACACCACTTACTGGCTGAAAACACCATTGTTCAGTGATGGAGTAGAAGTGGACGTTCCCCAGTTAGGTAATCTGATCAATGGCATGAAAGATTTGCAGAAATGAGTCACAGTGTAATAATGCTTGTTAAAATAATCCAATAAGTTTCCAGAAGTGGGGGGAAAGGGTGGAAAGATGCTATGGTGGGGACATTTTAGCTTGGGGAAGTGGGGCAGAATAAGAGTAGTATAAAAATATACACTGAGCTGGAGAAAATAGAGAAAAAAATATTGTCCTTATTGTACAATATTAGAACCCATTGGGGTTGTGGAAAACGAATTCATCAGTGCTGGATTTTGGACAGATGGGAGCAAGCAAGCACTTCTCCCGGCGGTTGGTGGTGTTAGCCCTAAAGAAACGTCACCAGCTGGGTGGCTTTAAAAGGGAACAGTTGAAGGCTGCACATGCTCAGTAGCCATCCGTGTTGGGGGTCACTGCTGGGCCTCCCCCAAATCCTGATTGGTTCCACTTAATCACCAAGTCAGTGCTCTCTAATCTGCTCCCATTTCAGATGTATTAAACTGTGGCTCCCATAAAGTCAGGATAGATTTGGAAGGTTGAGCTAAGTAAATGCATAACACTGGATTTGTGTCTCTGTTGTTTTTAGAGAAGTCGGTGAGTTCCCTGCTGGAGGTGGCCCTCTCCGGAAACGAGGAGCAAAAGCCTTTTGATTACCGTCTGCGCCCGGAAGTCTCCACATTTGTGGACTTAGCCCTGGGGTGCACAAAGGAGCCAGCCCGCAGCCTCTGGGTCAGCATGCAGGACTACGCTGTGAGCAAAGGTCAGCTCTCGGGAGCAGAAGAGAGAGAGGGAGCCTGAGACTCACCTCCTGCCTAGCTCTGGGGAGAGGGGGGAAGGGGTGTGTCCCAGGTGAAAGGCTAAGGGAGGGCTCAGTCCCTCTTGTGGAAACAGCCAAGATTTTCTGAGAAAGGTTCTGGCTCTGTTTAGTGCAGGGAAGGCAGCCTCTGAGCAGCCTAAGGGGGCAAACTCAGCCTTCTGATCTCCAGGGAACCTCAGCAGTTCATGACCACGGGAGATGCAGCAGCCCAGTTTTCCATCCTATTTCCAGAGAGCTTTAATCCAGCTAGGAATAGCAGTGGGAGGGGGGGGCTCTGGGTGGCAAAACACTGTCAATGTCCCCTTCGAGCCCCCTCCCCAAATTATGTGTTCTTTGCTGGGCTGGGAATGGACTACTTGGAGCCCTTGACAAGTGCAAGCGCCAAAGGGAATCATGACGGAATCTCTGAGGCCGTTTCCCCTTTGGATGCTTCCAGGCGTTTTATTCTCTTTCTCTACTCCAACCTAGATTGGGACAGTGCAACCTTGAGCAGCGAGTCCCTGTTGGACACTGTCTCCCGGTTTGTTCTTGCTGCCCTTTTGAAACACACAAATCTGCTCAGTCAAGCAAGTGGTGAAAGCAGGCAAGTATCCCAAACATATTCTGACCCTTTTATCTTTTGTCTGAGATTGTGGTCTCTGGCCTTAACCATGTGGGGGGCTTATGTTTTTAGATACCAGCCAGGAAAAACGTTAGTAGAAATCTATCGATGTGTTTATAAAGTTCGGAATCGTTTGCTTGCTTGCAAGAACATGGAACTTATTCCGACTCGCTCGTCTTCCAGGGATAGATGGGTAAGCCTGTCGAGCAGCCGTTTCCTTTCCTTTTCTTTCTTTCTTTTTTAAACAATATTTATTTATTTATTTATTATTTGTATTTACATGCCCCCCTTCTCCCGAAGGACTCAGGGCGGCTTACAAAGGTTAAAAAAAGAAACACATATGAAAATTTAAAATTAATTTAA
>JANHFM010005018.1:178763-198661 GCA_032468115.1 Grayia smithii | reverse complement strand
CCCCCCCCCTTTTTTTTTCCACATAGGACTTACGCAGATAAATTGAGCCCCAAAGTGGTACAGTCCTTGCTGGACCTGCTGTGTAGTCAGCTGAAGAACCTGTTGTCACAAGCAGGTGTGATGCTTATGACTTCTTCCTTTGGAGAAAAAGAAGTCGGCGATCAGGACGAAAAAAAACCAGAATCCAAAGGTGACACTGAGAGGAAAGACTTCAAAGGTATGAGACCCCGACTTTTTTTTTTTTAAAGGAAGGAATAATAGCAGTCAGGAGGCCTCGGCAGCAGGAGACGGATGTTGCAGGACGGTGGCAGAGATGCTTCCTCAGCTGCTCTCCTGGGTCACGATAATTGCCAATAAAACAATCTCTACTGTCCCTTGCTTGCCCTGCTTTGCAGATTAGGGAATTTATTACATGACTGCCCTCTGGCTGCAGAGATTCATTCTTCTTTGATTTTACAGTTGCCCTCCGAAAACAGCATGCTGCAGAGTTACATCTAGGAGATTTCTTAGTTTTCCTCAGAAGAGTTGTTTCCTCCAAAGCCATCCAGTCCAAAATGGCTTCTCCAAAGTGGACAGAAGTGCTTCTGAACATAGCTTCTCAGAAGTGCTGCTCAGGTACGGTCCAGTGAGGCGGCAAATGAACCAAGGAAGGAAAGTTAGCATCAAATGAATAATCAAGGTTCTTCCATCGATAGGTGGGATTTGTGCTTGGGCTTTAGAGCAATGTTTTAAAAACCGCCTATGTGACAGAGGCTGACAGTTGCTCAGATCAGTTTCCTGTGCCATTTCCCTTTTAGGTGTTCCCTTGGTTGGCAAACTGAGGACCAGGCTGCTCGCCCTCCATGTCCTGGAAGCTGTGCTGCCGGCCTGTGAATCTGGTGTGGAGGATGACCAGATGGCTCAGGTGTTGATACTTTGGAGAGAATTTAGCAGGGTTGCAGAGTGGCATTTGCATCTCTGCCTCCAGCAGCCACCCCAGGTTCACCTTCTCCCAAACAGGATCAGGGTCTCCCACCTTAGGACGGTTTCCACCAATTGGCAACAAGAGAGACCTCCTTTCCTCATCCAGTATCTCAGGGTCATCCCTGAGGGACCTTTGAGATTCTCTGTCTGCCTTGCATTTTGCTGCAGTTGGTGGGTGTTCCTTCCACGGGGGTGTGTGTGTGTGTGTGTGCATTGAAGCCCTTACGTAGCCTATGAGGGATTCCACAGCCCCCTTGGGGGCCTTTAGAGGTGGCCTTTGACCTGAAAGAAGTATGGAGAAGCATAGTTGTAGCCTTTCCCTTGCAGTTGGTTGAACTGAATGCGCTTGCTGATGCTCCCAACAGGTGATCGAACGGCTGTTTTCTCTCCTGGCTGACTGTATGTGGGAGAGCCCAGTTGCACAAGCCAAACATGTGCTTCAGATCAAAGAGAAAGAACAAGAAATAAAGCTGCAGGTACCCTTTTACCTACTTCTGATATTTTCATGCTTGTTGGCTGCATCCCACTGACAGAGCTTTGCCCTCTGTTCCTGAAGAAGCAGGGGGAGTCTGAAGAAGAGGACGAGAACCTCCCTATCCAGGAGGTCTCCTTTGACCCTGAGAAGGCCCAGTGCTGCTTAGTGGAAAGCGGGCAGATTCTCACTCATGGCAGCGGAGGAAAGGGCTACGGGCTGGCATCCACGGGCGTCTCATCTGGCTGTTACCAGTGGAAGGTGTGTAGACCGAAAAGGACATTTCAGACTCAGGCCTGTGGTGGATGATAAACTTTCACAGCTGGAGTTGGGCACTCTTGTTCGCTTTCTTGACATTTCTGGCTCCTCAGGACGATATCGTGCTCAAAATGTGGGAAAGTGTATTAGAAATAATGGATTCAGTAGTATTTGAGCCCAAGATGGGAGGTTTTCACTCAAGAATAAATATATTGTAACTGCCCGTTTTAATTTTGGGAAGAAATAATCGAGAATTGCTTCTTTGCTAAGAAGGGGGGGAGTCTCTTGTTTTGAGCAGGTTGCCAAACCCAAATGTTTCTTTTTTGTCCCATTTTTATATGTGATCTACCCATATTCATATTTAAAGTTCACAGTTGTTCTGCACTTCCTAGTTTTACATTGTGAAGGAAAACCGAGGCAACGAAGGGACGTGCGTGGGAGTGTCTCGTTGGCCCGTTCATGATTTCAACCATCGCACCACCTCCGACATGTGGCTGTACAGAGCCTACAGTGGCAACCTCTACCACAACGGGGAGCAGGCTCTGACCCTGACCAGCTTCACCCAGGGGGACTTCATTACGTGCGTCTTGGATATGGAAGCAAGAACCATTTCCTTTGGCAAAAATGGGGAGGTGAGAGGCTTTGGCCCATTTCTACCTTGCTAAATTTGCATGTTGCTTCATAAGCCATTCACGGTGGAGGTTAAAAAATCCCATCGGTGGCGACTTTACGTCCCCAGTTTCAAAGAAAACAGAAGAAGAGTGGCCCAATGGGTATTTCTCTTATATAGCAGGTACATTCCCATGGGAAAGTTAATCTCATGAACGGACACAGTGACCTAACAAAAATTAAAGGGGAATGAATTTCCAGCCTCCTCTTAAGCTGGCAGAAGTTTCACGGCAACCTGGAGCAGAAGGAGAAGGGCTCCTTGTAAATGCAGGTCTCAACTCCCATAATTTTTTTTTCATTAGGAACCCAAACTAGCTTTTGAAGATGTGGATGCTGGAGAGTTGTATCCTTGTGTGATGTTTTACAGCAGCAACCCTGGAGAAAAGGTAATGTGGATACTTCAAAGGTTATGGAGCCGATGAAGGCTCCTTGCCAGTTTGAGAGGGAAACGGGTGTAGAAGGAGTAGCTAGGAAGGGAGCAGGGAGACTGGGGGAAGAGAAAGAGACATCCAGAATTGGGTTCAATTCCTGTGGGCTAATGGAAGCAACCTGGTCTGGCCAAATCTACCTTGAGCCTCATCCAGGAACCTTTCTAGCTTTGCTGCCTGAAATTCTGTGGCTCTTAGGCATGCCAAGAGAGGATGAGGAGCCCGGGTCTCTCCCTGCTGAAGCTCGCCTGCCTTCTCTCTCCTCCACCCATTTTCCCACTCTGCCAGCTTGAAATCCTGCCCAGTCTTGGCTCCCTTCTGCCATCCCGGGGCACTGCGAATGCTGCTACTTCTGTGTCTGCTGGCCTTGCTAACAATCCTGACGCAGCTTGGAAGGAGTAGAAGGGCTTTTCTGGGATTCTGAGCTCAGTGCAGGGGTTTTTAAAGCCTGAGAGGCAGCAAAGCAACTTCCGGTGTGTCTGTGTCTGCCTAGGTGAAGATTTGTGACATGCAGATGCGTGGCACCCCAAGGGACCTGCTGCCGGGGGATCCCATCTGCAGCCCAGTGGCCGCGGTGCTGGCAGAGGCCACAATTCAGCTGATCCGCATCCTGCATCGGACCGACCGGTGGACGCACTGCATCAACAAAAAGATGGTGGAGAGGCTGTACAAAATCAAAGGGTGCCTGAAAGAAAGCGGCCAGAAGCTGAAGAAAAGCCGCTCCCTGCAGAGTCGAGAGGAGAACGAGGTGCGCGAGGAGGATGAGAAGATGAAACACTGTGGCCGGCCACATGGACTGGCCGACCTCTCGGAGCTGCAGCTGAAGACGCTCTGCGTGGAGGTCTGGCCAGTGCTGGCGGTGATTGGCGGGGTGGATGCCGGACTTCGAGTCGGGGGACGCTGCGTTCACAAGCAAACCGGGCGGCACGCCACCTTGCTGGGTGTGGTCAAGGAAGGCAGCGCCTCTGCCAAGGTCCAGTGGGACGAGGCCGAGATCACCATCAGGTACAGTGCTGGTCTTCAGCAAGCGGCCAGCGGTTGAGAGTTCAGGTTTTGAGTTTCCATGGCTGATCTGGGTGCCTGTTACCTGGCAGAACAGCAGCTTGTGGCATTTTAAGTGCCAGCAGAGGTGGCACGATTCACTCAAAGGAAAGACTGCATTAGAGCAATGCAGCACCACACAGAGGCCAAGGCTTCTTCCAATGCAGGGCTGGGCTGTGCCCTCCCCTGCCAGGGCTTCCTGGGGGCAGGTGATACCCCAGGTAGGTGCCAGCTGGCCAGCAGTCCATTCGTGGGGGCAACTGTGCCTGTTGGGAGACGCTTGTTCAAAAGCAGTTTAGAAAAGTTAGTGAACCGTAAACCATGTCAGGTGTTTTGAATTAAGTACATTGCTTTAGAGAGATACACATATGGCTTGTTACTTTTGTGTTGACTGTCATCCCTCCCCATAATCTCATTTCCCTGGTTTACATTGACTTTTAGATTGTCAGCTCCTTTAGATTGTGGTATATTTTACATCTTATTTTGCCTGTGTGATTTCCTGTGCTTTCCTCTCGTCTATCCCTCACTTGCTTCTTCCTGTGTCGTTCTGATCTTTATTAAAGCTTCCCAACTTTTTGGTCGCCTAGTGATACGCCCCTCTATAACCTGGAACCTTGCGAACCGCTGCCTTTTGACGTTGCAAGATTCCGGGGACTGACGGCCACCGTCTTGCTGGACCTCACCTATCTGACCGGCATCCACGAAGACCTGGGCAAGCAGAGCATTAAGCGGCACGAGAAGAGACACAAACATGACCTGGAAGATAAAGGAGACCCCGATCAGAAGACGGAAGGCGATGCTGTGTGCGAGGCACGATCTGTGCCAAGCACCGAGGAGCCGAAAGGACCCGGGGCCAAGCTGGAAAGCGAAAGCTCTTCCTTCTCTTTGGACGCCATTTCCTTGGGCATGGAGTGCCAGCATTTGAACGCCGAGGGCAAAAAAAAGAACCACGAACACACCGCCATGAATTATGAAGCCGCACAGTCAGAAATCAGGGCCGTTCAACTGTCCTACCTTTACCTGGGAGCTATGAAGTCCCTCAGCACGCTGCTCAGTTGCAGCAAGTACGCAGAGCTGCTTCTGATCCCCAAAGTCCTGGCCGAGAACGGCCACAACTCCGATTGCGCCAGCTCCCCCGTTGTCCACGAAGAGGTAGAGATGCGCACGGCCTTGCAGTTCTTGATGCGCCATATGGTGAAACGGGCAGTCATGCGCTCACCCATCAAGAGGGCACTGGGATTGGCAGACCTGGAGCGGGCACAAGCCATGATCTACAAATTAGTTGTGCATGGACTGCTGGAAGACCAGGGCGGCTCCAAAGCCAAGCAAGGTATGTCCCAAGCAGGCTGCAGGTGGTGGTCTGTGCCGGTGGCTGCGAAGGAACTGCAGACCTCATCTCTTGGCCCAACGGCCTGTGGCTGCCTTTTGCCTGAGCTCAGCTGGTTGTAGTTGCACTGATGACTCCCCTCCCCTCCCTTTCTCCTGGGCTTTCTTGTCCCAAATGCGGGAGAGCCCCTGGCTGTCACTGTCAATCAGATGAGGGCAGCTGGTGGTGTCGAAAGAGAGCAGCAGCAGCAGCAACTGTTACTATGGGCGATGGCTGGAATTGGGCTTCCTTCATCAGCCAGCCCTCAAGGGCCCTGACATAGCGCGCTGCATGGAAAACAATCCATGGAAGGGCCGTTTTGGTCAGCAGTAGGCAGGGATGCTGATGCTCTGCTCCGCCACAGAGTTGCTTCTAGGCTGTGCTTGGGGAGCCGGATTGCTGGGTATCATCTCTGAGTAGAATCGCCAGGCATCCTACGATGGGTCGGGCCCATCGCTCAACCCCTCGCCAGCAACCTGCAAGGAGTCACGCCTGCCTTTGTAGGCAAGGCAGAAAGGGCTCCCTTTGTTTTGCAGAAATAGACCAGCAGACCGAAGAGAATGAGCAGAGTCAGCAGGCCCAGACCCCCGTGACCACCAGCCCGTCTGCCTCCAGCACCACGTCTTTCATGAGCAGCTCTCTGGAAGATACGACGACAGCCACCACCCCTGTGACCGATACAGAAACCGTGCCCGCCTCAGAGTCCCCGGGGGTTTTGCCACTCAGTCTCCTGAGGTACCTCTTGATTTCCACGCCTCGCGGAGTTTGGACTGTCGGCTGCTGGCTGGCTAGCTGGCCTTGTGTTACTTACTCCCTCCTTTCCTGTCTTCCTGAAGGCAAATGTTCTCTAGCTACCCCACCACGGCTGTCCTTCCCACCAGAAGGGCACAAACGCCCCCCATCTCCTCCCTGCCGACTTCTCCCTCGGACGACGTGGGCAGGCGTCAGTCGCTCACCTCCCCCGACTCTCAGCCCACCAGACCTGCCAATCGCACAGGTGGGCCTTATCCACAATCGTCTGGCTCTCCTTAAACCTGTATCAGCTTTTGTATTTGGCAAACCCAGGCATTAATTTTTGTTCCCCCTCCCCCCTTACAGCTTTGTCCGACCCAAGCAGCCGCCTGTCAACCTCCCCCCCCCCTCCTGCTGTGGCCGTGCCCTTGTTAGAAATGGGGTTTTCCCTCCGGCAGATTGCTAAAGCAATGGAAACCACAGGTAACCAGACACACCTGGGCCAGGCATGATTCTTCTGCCCATCCACCTGAGCTTCTGGAGGGGGCCTGAGGGAGAATCCATCAGTGGCATGGGGGGGGGTCGTGCTCCTTGAAGAATGCCTTGTCCTCCCCCTCCTTGCATTTCACAAGGCATCAAAATCTGGATTCTGCCATTCCTTTGGCCCTGATTCATTATGCGTGCATTCAGCATCTTGTGTCTGTGTGTCTAGTGTTTGGTTCTGTCCTGTTTTCTGTTTGCTGCCCAGAATCTTAAGTGGCTGGGGCAATTACAGATGGTGAACCATCAATAGCAATTTATTGCGGGAGCAGGGGATTCTGGGCTGGGCAAAACAGATGCTTCTCTTTATTCCTTTCAACGCTGGGCTGTTCAGATGAAGGTTTCCGGTTCCCACAGGTGCAAGAGGAGAAGCGGATGCCCAGAACATCACTGTCCTGGCAATGTGGATGATTGAGCATCCTGGGAATGAGGAAGATGAAGAGCCTCAGTCAGAAGAAATGGTGGATCCCCGACATGGAGGACTAGGCCCAGGAGGTGGTGGCAAGTCCAGTGACCAGAGCTACCTCCAGTCTCCAGGAGACTTGCCTTCAGCTGATGCCCCTGAATTGGAGGAAGGCTTTGGGGAAAGGTGAGCTCTCTACTGTGGAATATGTTTGCCACCTTACCTGTGAGTAGGTGGTATGATTAAATTTTTTTCAGGCTCTGTTAAAAAAAATTAAAATATGATTAGGCCCACCTTTTAATGACTGTTAAGTCTCTTGATCCTTGTCCATCTTGCAGCCTTCTGGTCCAGAGGTGACAGTACAACTGAGTGTTGGGCTTCCCCTCGAGCCATGCCAGCATTCCTGATCTGTTTTTGTCCTTCCAGCCACGATAACATGGATCACGCAGAAAATGCAGCGTCTGGCAGTGGGCCCGTGGCAAGGGGTCGGTCGGCAGTAACCAGGAGACACAAATTTGATCTAGCTGCTCGAACACTG
This sequence comes from Grayia smithii, assembly GCA_032468115.1. NCBI lineage: Eukaryota > Metazoa > Chordata > Lepidosauria > Squamata > Grayiidae > Grayia > Grayia smithii. Next base: position 191,251 of record JANHFM010005018.1, on the reverse strand, counting down.
CTGGCCCGTGCCGGTAAGTCTTTCAGATACTACATTACACATTTCCCTCTCCTCCTTTAATTTCTTGAAGATGCTTGCTGTCTTTTGGAGCACATGCTAATTAGCTATTTGTAAAAAAAAATGTGTCAAAAAAGACAGCTATAAAGTCTTGCGCATCCAAAGCTGAAGGAAAATCATTAAGATTTCTTGAGAATATTTCAGTTTTGTGGGGCCACATATAAAGGCTGTCCCAGAGTTGGGGGTAGAGAGCATGCTCTCTCTAAGAAAATGAGGCTGATGTGGCAGTTCTCTTCTTCCCCCTGTCAGTCCAGGGTGGTCGTTCTGGGGGTTTCCCTGGGGCACCCATACCAGATAGGCCAGGCTAAGAAACAGGCACCCTGCAGACCAAAAGCTACTTTGTTAGAACAGCTCTAGAAACAGAATCTTGCAAGGCTGAATGTGCTTCTCTGATCATTCAAGGGCATCCTCTTCATTCACTACCCAAAGGCCTTGCTGAGGCTCAGGCTTGGGATAAAGAATTCATGAGAAGTTATAATAGCAGCAGAGGAGGGGATGATGGGCTTCCCCTTGCCCCTGGGCAAATAGGCCTCCATTCCTGCAGCACCCTTGGGACATACACACACACACACACACACACACACACACACACACACACACACACTGCTTTTGACTTGCGCAGTAAACTCTGTGGTTTTCTTCTCTGCTTTAAGCGGGATTGTACCGCTCTGTACAGGCCCACCGGAATCAGAGCCGGAGGGAAGGGATCTCCTTGCCACAAGATCCCAGCACGCTCTACGACTTCAACCTGGATGAGGAGCTGGAGCTGGAGCTGGATGAGGAGGCCATGGAAGCCATGTTTGGGCCGGACCTTGCCGGGGACAATGACATTCTGGGAATGTGGATCCCAGAGGTATTGGACTGGCCGACCTGGGTGTGTGTGACGGCAGCTGGGGCTGCTGCTTTGCTTCCTTCTTGCTCTGTAGAACGTGACTTAACTCTGTGCCTCGCTCAGCTGCCTCGGTTAACGTGGTTGTTGCTAAAATGTGGGAAACCAACACAGGTTCTCCTCTCTGTGACTACGGCTGCTTTCTATTGGCCAACTCTCTTCTGCGGGCAGTAACAGTTCAGGCGTTCTTTTCTTTAAAAGAATTTTTAGAAATAGGTGTGTCTCCACCCTTTAGTAATCAGAAATAAATGCCTAATGTTTTTCCTCTGATTTAAATTAAAAAATAACTGAAACAGAGATGGAACTACCATGGAATTGCTTCTTGCTTTAAAACCAGAGATAAACTCGGGCAATTCACCCTGTTGCTCAATGCTGTCACCGCCTTCAGGTCAAGGATCCAGCCAAAGCTGCAGAATCCTGGCCTCTTCAGAGCTGATTCCCTCCTGGCCCAGAAGGAGAACCAGGGGTTGCTTGTTAATGCTCCAGAGCAGAACTTCTCACAGAGAGGGCAGCCTAGATGCAGGTCTCACTTCTGCCTGATAGGAAAGCGATTAACTTGTGCATAATTTGCGTGGCTTTCCTGGGACCTCTTCCTCTTCCTCTTCCTCAAGGCTTCCAGAAAAGAAAATTCTTGAAACTGAACTTGTAGAAATTGCTTCCTTGAGATTGTGTAATGTATTAAGCTGCATGTGGAGGAGGGGGCCTCCCTGTGCATTTCGGGGACTCTTCCACCAAGTAGCAACACCTAAGGAGGGCACCAATGTCAATGCTGTTGATTGGCCTTGTTTTCTTGCACATGGTTTTTCTCTTGTCTGCCTCTGGCAGCCTCTCCTTGTCAGCGGGTCTGGCTGGCGACTATAGAAGATTAGAGGAGCTGGGTGGGGGGTAATCTCTTGGGAGGGGCAATGCCACCTGTGCCTCTGGCACTGAGCTGGAGCAGAACACATCGGTCGGCTTTAATGTGGGTGTGGAAAAAGCAGGAATACGAGATTGTTCCTTGTACATGAAACAATAACAGTGTCATTATGTTGTGCAGCATGTTTGTGAATCTGAAGACAGGGAAGAAGTGGTAGTGTGTGAGTTGTGTGAAGCCAGCGTGGCCAGCTTCAATCAGCATATGAAGAGGAACCACCCCGGATGTGGGCGCAGTGCAAACCGCCAAGGCTACCGCAGCAACGGCTCCTACGTGGACGGCTGGTTTGGTGGCGAGTGTGGAAGCGGGAACCCTTACTACCTGCTGTGCGGCAGCTGCCGGGAGAAATACCTGGCCCTGAAGAGCAAGAACAAGTCCTCGGCCTCGGAAAGGTATTGGAAAGGAGGTGGGAGGGTTGTGGGGTGGCCTGCTCACTTTCCCCTCTTCCCTCCCCATTCCCGCCAGCCCCTGGGTGGGCTGCTGGGTGGGAGTGGTGCCGAGGGTCTTGCCCCTTCCCCGCGTGGAATGCTAACATTCGTGGTGTGTTCAGTCTGTCCAAGGCTTCTCTTGCCTCTTTGCTTTCCTTTGTGGGCAAAAGCCATTGGGAAGCTTGGTTTTGAAGTTCAACAGCCAAATCTGGAAGCTGTTTGGGGCAGCAAAGAGGGGGCTGGATGGGCAAAGGTTGGGTAAGGGGCAGCTTTGGGTAAAGAGAAGACCTGTCTTTGCACCACAAATCGTTGTCAGCCTCCCTTCCTCTTGTGAGAGAAGAACATTTCAGACTTCCTGTTGCTCTTTCAGTCAACGTAGCCCTTTGCAGAGGGAGCACATGTTCAAAACTTCAGGCCGTCCTGTGACAGGCGCCGTTCAAAGCCTTGGGCCCTCTTGGTAGGGACACGCAGAGTTGAGGTACAGAATCAGGTGTCTAAAATAGGGTCAGTTTTAGTAGGCTTAGTATGTTTTTCCATGAGAAACTTAAGTTACCCTAATCATTAACTGAAACTTTAGAAGTAGTTTTACGTCAGTGAAAAAAAAGGAGTCCTGCTAGAACCTTTCTGGCGCTTCGGATGTCGAGTCATGTGGTGCAGCCGCTTCGTCCACCATCTTCCTTCTGCCGACCCTGCAGAACAATTTGATTCAGTTGGAAAAAAGGAGGAGGCTCAGTTTCATTCTTCCTTCCTGTTAAAGTTAACAACTGGGCAACAGCTCCTCATTGACAGCCGGCTTAAGGAGATGCGGGGCACGTGAAGGTGACCTTGGTTCTTTCTTTCTTGGGTGCAGGTACAAAGGCCAGGCCCCTGATCTAATAGGAAAGCAGGAGAGCGTCTATGAAGGTACTTCTCGTCGCCGTCTCTCTCACAACACAAGCATTGACTTCAGGCCTCCGTGGAAAGGTAAGGCCTAACCACAGTTTGCTTGCCTCATGCTAGAAGACTGGGATATGCTGGACGTTGATGAGGATGAAAAGCTGACGGGCGAAGAGGAGTTTGAGCTGCTGGCTGGACCTCTGGGCTTGAATGACCGGCGCATTGTGCCCGAACCTGTCCAGTTCCCGGACAGTGATCCCCTGGGAGCTTCTGTGGCCATGGTCACGGCCATCAACAGCATGGAGGAAACTCTGATGCAAATAGGTAAACCAGGGGGAAGATTGCTGACCCCTGATAGGCCGTCCTTTTGTGCGCCCATGCTGAGATCCCATCTCTGGGGGCAGAAAGCAGAGGTGGCTCTTGTGGGAAAGGGTGACCAGCCAAGCCCTTTTTCTTGGAGATGATAAAAGCCTGGGAAGGATTGGAGGATCAGGGAAGCCCGAGGATTGGGACTGGTGGTGAAATAGAGGCTTTTAACGCACAGTTCCCTGGAAAGAGTAGCAGAAAAGTCACCGGCTAGCAGGGCTAGCTAACCCTCTGGATTGGATCCAGACCCTCTCTGATCTCACACCCAGCTGCTAGGAATGGAACCCAGGGAAAGGATTCAGGGACTGAATCCATGGCAGCCACACAAATAGGGCCAGGGAGAAGAGCCGGAGTGGCAAGAGAGGCCCAGTGTTGGCTGCAAAGCGCTGAGGACACCTTGGACCACCTTGGCCTTTGACCGTTCCTTTCTTCCTAAGCAGCCCTCGGGGCCTACAAGGCAGCAGTTGGGGTCCTTCCGCTGGTGACCTGGCCTTCCTTTTCCCCTTTACAGGTTGCCAAGGCTCTGTGGAGAAAAGCTCTTCAGGCAGGGTTACTCTGGGGGAGCAGGCGGCTGCTTTGCTGAATCCCCATGACCGCATCATGGCCTTGAGGCGGGTGACGGCAGCAGCCCAGGTCCTCCTGGCCAGGACAATGGTCATGAGAGCCCTCTCACTGCTGTCGGTCAGGTGAGGAGACTCTGCTGGGCTGAGGGGGAAGCACAGGGGGGCCGAAGGGCCCAGGGAGGAACGGCTGAGCGAGAGAGGCTTTCCAAAGGAGGCCGTGGCTCTGACCTTTTCTTCCCTTCGCAGCGGGTCCAGCTGCAGCCTGGCGGCAGGGCTGGAGTCCCTGGGCTTGACGGACATCCGCACCTTGGTCCGCCTGATGTGCCTGGCCGCGGCAGGGAGGGCTGGCCTCTCCACAGGCTCCTGCTCCGGGCTGGGCCCTTCCGAGAGGCCGAGAGGCATCCAGAGCCAGATGACCAAGCCCATCTCCTGCCTGGCCTACCTGAGCACAGCAGTCGGCTGCCTGGCCTCCAACACTCCCGGGGCTGCAAAGCTTCTGGTCCAGCTGTGCACTCAGGTGAGGGCTGCGTTTGTTTCAGCTGCGCAGCCTCTTCTTTTTGCTCAGGAGGAACTCGGCTTTCGGGGCTAAAGATCTCGGGAGACTTGGCTGGGCCAGACCGGAGGGGAAGGGGGTAGCAAGAGCACTGGGCAAAAGCCCTTCGGCGCAGGCAGCGCTGAGGAGACAGTTGGTAGCGGAGGTAACACAAAGTTGTTTCCGAAAGGAAAAACAAATAGTTTCAAACAATTACGTTCCGGAATATAGTTTGGATTTTTTAGGATTATTTTAATCTGGGTAAATTTATTTGAATCATCGGATTCCATTACGTCTTTAATCTCTGAAATCTATTATATCTGATGATGGGAATTATGAGCTATGAGCTACTTGAAAAAATTTCAATCTCTTTGAAAGCAACTCTATTTCCTTGTATATTACTTTTTCCTGTACTATAAATTCCTATTATTCGTAATAAGAATAGACCTGTAAACCATACTTTGCTTTAAAGGTAATGCTGGATCTGCTTTAATGGGAAATGTTTTGAAGGTTCCTATCTCTTTTTGAAGAACTCGATATAGTGAGAATTTAGCCTCTGTGTTTGAAAAAGTCCCTACTGATTGTTGCTTTAATTCCTTGTTTTAGAACTTGATTTCAGCGGCTACAGGGGTCAATTTAACGACAGTGGACGATCCCGTGCAACGAAAGTTCTTGCCGAGTTTTCTGCGAGGAATAGCTGAAGAGAACAAACTGATCACCTCCCCCAATTTCGTTGTGACCCAGGCCCTGGTGGCCTTGCTGGCCGACAAGGGGGCCAAACTGAGGCCCAGCTACGATAAAGCGGAAATGGAAAAGAAAGGTAGTTGTCTTAGGTGGAGGATGTTGACAGCACAGCTCTGGTGTCCTGCTCCCCTGTTTTGTCCGGGCAGGGCCATGGGCCTTTTGAGTGACCAGCCTTGCTCCGATCCTTCTGCCCTAGGGCCCCTGGAGCTGGCCAACGCCCTGGCCGCCTGCTGCCTCTCCTCTCGGCTGTCCTCGCAGCACAGGCAGTGGGCCGCTCAGCAGCTGGTGCGGACCCTTGCCGCTCATGACCGCGACAACCAAGGCAGCCCACAGACCCTGGCAGACGTGGGAGGGGACCTGCGCAAGTGCTCCTCCATCAAGCTGGAGGCTCATCAGAACAGGGTAACACACACACACACACACACACACATGCACACGCACAGACATGGTCCCTCCAGAGGCCCATCTCAGCTAACACCCAGGTAGCCTTCTGAAGCTAAGGGGAAGGGGGCCTTATCTACCCCCGTAATTCCCAGCCCGGGATTTGGTTCCAGTGCACAAACCTGACAAACCTGGATATGGCAGAGCCCAACAGGAATTGGGGGAGGACTGAAATACCTCAACAATCTCCTGCTGAGGTTTCCTTCATCGGATTTTTACGTTGGGTGTCCTGGCCAGATTTTAATCTGGGCTCCAGCAGCAGCTGAGTAGGACCATTTGATAATGAAGCAGACAATCCTTTGATTTTGGACCCTGGCTGGAACTCCTCCCTGTCTTCTCTTGAAACAGGTCATGACTTGCATTTGGTGCAACAAGAAGGGTCTTTTGGCCACCAGTGGCAGCGACGGGACTATCCGAGTGTGGAACGTCACCAAGAAGCAGTACTCGCTGCAGCAGACCTGCGTCTTCAGCAAACTGTAGGTGGCTTGGCGGGAGTTTCCATTAGGTTGACCGAAAGGGAGGACTTTATGGGAGAATTAAGGGCCAAAAAGACTCTGGTGGATCAGAGCAACGGCTCTCACAGATCCCCCGGCTGGAGCCACAGAGCCAGCGGGCAAGTCGGCTTTTACAAATGGAGGCCCTTTTGGTGCAGGTGTGGCTGAAACTGTTCTGGGGATGAATTTTGGGGTCCTCTCAGTTTGTCAGTGAGGCAAAGAGAAGATGCTGCATGAAAGGTTTGGCCCCCACGGGATTAGAACTGCTTGAGGGATGTTTTTTATTGCTTGGGCTATAGAGACTAACGGAGAACTGTTTCTGTATTGTCTTGCAGCGAAGGAGATGCAGAAGAAAATTTGGGGTCTCCCGGTGACCCCGGTTTCTCTCTTGCCTGCTGGAGTATAAGTGGCAAGTACCTGGCGGGAGCCCTGGAGAAGATGGTGAACATATGGCAGGTCAACGGTACGAACCACATCAGGCTGACCATCAGCCATTTTTAGTGAGACGAAACTAAGCAGAATTAAGTTGTGACAGGCGTTTTATTTTTTAAAATGAAAGAACTTAGCCTTTGTCCTGGCCAATGATAATCAGGTATTCCGTTCCCCCAATGCCCTTTCAGCTTATTTTTCAGCCAGAATGAGGAAACCCGCCAGTATGGGGGAGGTCCTGCTGGAGGCCCACTTGGCCTCTTCAAAGCTTCCAGACAACAGTTGACACTTCAGGAGCTGCTCCCAGGGAAATGGGGGGAAGAGAGATAGAAGATAGAAACTTCCCTCCCATCACCTGTGATGCAGCCCTTCCTTTTTCGTGGAGGGATCCATTTTGTCAAGCTCTGGCAGTCCAGACTGGTTCTTTGGCTCCTTCTCTTCCGCTGGTTGTCATCAGTGGGCTGACCTGTCTGGTTGCGGTGGGTTTCCCTGATGGCATCCTAAACTCAAGATGCCCAGGGTGCCAGCAAAATCTGACTGGCAAACGCACCGTAGAAATGACTCTCGGATCCACTGTCCTTCGGGGAGAGGAGCAGTGGTCCTTGCATCACCCATCTGTGTTGTTCTCAGGAGGAAAGGGGCTCTTGGACATCCAGCCTCATTGGGTCTCTGCCCTTGCCTGGCCTGAAGAAAGTCCCTCCACAGCCTGGATTGGAGATGCGCCAGAGTTCCTGCTGGTGGGGCGGATGGACGGCTCTCTGGGACTGATTGAGGTTCTGGACGTTTCCACCATGCACAGGATTGAACTGGAACATTGCTACAGGAAGGACGGTAGGCTCCTGCCAGATCCCAGGGGCCGCAAGTCTTTGGGCTGTGAAGTGGGGAGGGGCATTTCGACCCGAGGGGGGGGGAGAGAGAGAGAGCTGATGTTGTTTTCCCAGTGTTTTTGTGTATTTCCTTTCTGCGCTGTAAAAGATTTGGGTGACTCAGCCATCTTTTTCTCCTGGTGTCCAGTGTCGGTGACTTGTCTTGCCTGGTTCAGTGAGGAGAGCCCTTTTGCTGTCGGCTACATGGATGGGAAGCTGTTGATAGGCACAAGAGAAGCCCGGGAGAACGGAGGGATTGTTTTGGTGGACGCACACAAGGTACAGCAGAGCCTGCTTGCTTTGGCCTCCTGAAGGGCCTGAGCTCCAGAAAGGGCAGAAGCAATGAAGAGGGCAGGTTCTCGTACGTGTGTGTGTGTGTGTGTGTGTGTGTGTGTGTGTGTGTGTGTATCAGTGTCCCAGCTCGGGAGGAAGGTTTGTGTCTTGTGCTTGAAGGGAACTTAAGAGATTCTCTCTGCTCTCAAGATGGCCGAATGTGAGTCCTTTGTGCTTCTTTCCTTCTCCAGGACACCCTTGTCAGCATGAAGTGGGACCCCACTGGGAAGATTCTCATGACCTGTGCAAAGGAAGAGTCAGTCAAGCTCTGGGGCTCCTCGGGGAGCTGCTGGCGGCACTTGTGCACCCTTTCCCACCAGGCTGTGGTGAATGCTCTGGTCTGGTGCAGCCTCCTAGGGAAAGGCCCCAAGCTGCAGCTGCTGCTGGCCACGTGAGTCGGAAGATTTGATGCCTCTCTTGGCATCTGTGTGGTACAAACAGAAAATCGGGAGTGGGGGGGTTGATGGGTTTCTAAAATTTTCAAATGGCATTTGGCTGTACTCAAGAGGATTCATTCTGTATGGCGGTTCATTTAAAGACGGCTCAAAGGTAGGACGGTCTCAAAAAAAGTGACTTATGACCCATCCTCAAAGTTACCAGCGTCTCACTCCCCCTGCCATCACCTGATCAACATTTGGGCGCTTGGCAATCAGTTCACATTGAGAATGGTCATGGGGTGGCAGTTGCCAAGATTTTGTGTTTTCAGATTTTTTGCACCTTCCTGGACTCCAAGGTTTCTGGCTCTACAGCTTTTTGCCTTTCCGTGCTCTTCCTCCCGATCTCCTGTATTTCCATCGCTGCCGCCTGTGTAGAGGGGGGAGAAATGCCGAGAGGGGCTTAGAGTTCCCAAGCCCAAAAGGCACCGCTCGCTCGGCATTTGCCGCCCGCAGGGGATTCCGTGTGACCCACAAGCACATACAAGCCCCGCTCGGCCGGGTGTGGACCAGTTGTTCTTCAATGCAGCTTCTCCTCTTCGCTTTTGTTTAGCGGGTGCCAGAATGGCTTGGTTTGTGTTTGGACAGTTCCCCAAGATGAGCTGGTCTTCCTGCAGTCGAGCCTGAGCTGCTCCGAAGAGTGGTGGGACGAAGATCTCGGTGGGAAGGTGAGGACCACAAGTCGGTGCTCTCTCTTAGGGGGAACTGGTGCAGGGCAGAAAGCAGCCTCCGTTCTGGGGAGGCAGAGAGAAGCCGAGGTATTCAAGGCAGCTTTTGAAATGAGTGGTTCCGCCTCTGCACTCAGGTCTCATGTAGCTTTCCTCCGCTGCGCGGAATGACATCTATGCTGCTCAGAGCATCCAAGGCTTGGGAGGGATGAGGGAATCTGGTCCCCTGTGTGAAGGAAGCTGGACAAATGACCATGCTTTAAAGTATTTGGGCTATGTAAATAGGCATTTGCATTTCAGTCCCTCAGCATGAAAAGGCCAGGGATTCTTCTCGCCCTTCCTTTCCAGGATCCATACCGAAAAGTAGCAGAAACCAAGTGTGTTTATCAGCTAAAAGGACACATCACTCCCGTGCGGACTTTGACTTTCAGTTCTGACGGACTCACCTTGGTCTCTGGGGGACTCGGGGGACTTATCAACATCTGGTCTCTGCGGGTAAGCAGCGTCCCCAAAAGCCAAAGCCAGTTTTCAGTTCAAGGGCTAAACACAACACACATTTGCGGGCTCAAGTTTAGCAAATAATTTTAGATAATTCATTGACTGATTGGTGTGTACAAACCTGGTTCTGGACTTTGATGTCCAAATCAAAGACATTGTTATTGTTGTTGAGCTCTTTTTTGCCATACAAATATCTGTGTTTATGGAATTGTTTTCCTGCTTCTTCCTGTTTAGGACGGGTCTGTCCTGCAGAGTGTGGTGATTGGTTCTGGAGCTATTCAGACCGTGGTTTGGATCCCTGAGGTTGGAGTTGCTGCTTGTTCTAGTAGATCCAAGGTATTGCCTCTGAGCAAAATCCTCCCTGCCCTCCCTGTCAGTGGGGCCCCAGTCTAGCCAGCGGGATCTCTCTCTGGCTCTGGGTTCACCTGCCTTTATGCCACATGAGGGATTGCTGATTATGGTTGCCATGGTATTTCAAAAGGTGTGATAGTCTTCTCCTCTCTTGATAGGATGTCCTGGTGGTGAATTGCACTTCGGAATGGGTCTCTTCCAACCACGTCTTAGCAACATGTAGGAGCGCTTTGAAACAACAGGGCATTTTTGGCTTAAACATGGCCCCATGTATGAGGGCTTTCTTGGAACGGCTGCCCATCATGCTGCAGGAACAGTACACCTACGAAAAGGTAGGAAGACCTGGAACGGGGGGAGCTTGTGCGGGAACTGCGCGGACACCATTTGAGAAAGATTGAACTTGGTTTCAGCCTAGTTCTGGGGTTCCGTTGACACCTTCAGAGTTCCCCAAGTAGGTTAGAGGGTTGTGCTAGATTATGTTGCTTAGATATTCATTTGCAGAATATCTGCAAATATTCTGCTTTGCAGTCTTTTTTCTTTTGAAAAAGCATTTGAGACTGAATTCGTTACTCTGTCCCAGAGTAATCCTAGCTCTGTTTTGCTGATGGAAGCTAGTGCTCTTGGACATCATGACCTCTCGTAGTTAATAAAGTGAAGGGTCCAAAGGACATGGGAAGGGGGTAACCCTTCCTCTTCTTCTCACTCTCAGCCCTATGTGGTTTGCGGAGACCAGCTTGTTCACAGCCCCTACATGCAGTGCTTGGCTTCCCTGGCCGTGGGGCTGCATCTGGATCGGCTCTTGTGCAGCCCACCTGTCCCTCCGCATCACCAGGCCTGCCTCCCAGACCCCTCAGCCTGGAATCCCACCGAGTGGGCCTGGCTGGAGTGCTTCTCCACGACAGTCAAGGCTGCAGAAGCGCTGGCCAAGGGAGACGCCTTCCCAGAGTCCTTCACTGTCCCAGACCTGGAACCGGTGCCGGAAGAAGAACTGGCTCTCCTTATGGTAACAATGCATTTCACGTGGCAACGCGGCCTGACCTGTCCAGCTGCTTTGGAAAGGGCTCTGTGTGCGCCTTGCTCAGTGGAGCCGCCTGGAGTCGTTGGTTCTGCGGCTTCTTTTCGATTTGGAATGTGGAGATGGAGCAAAGGAGACGGAACTTTTGAGTGCTGCCTCTTGCAGCTCTAGGAAAAGGGGAGGGGGTGGGGGTGGGGGGAGCTCCAGATTTTGCAGGTGCAGCTTCTTGCCTTGTGTGAAACTACAGGTTGGAATGTCATAATTGCATGAGTTGCTCCGGACAAAGTCAGGGCATCCTTTCAAGTAAGCAGGCATAGAATGGATGGAGATACGTGAGAGACTTGGAGATGGCACAGCTCCCAGCTTGACTGTAAAGCAAGAATTGCGTATTTTTCAGGACAACGGAAAATGGATCAATGGCATGGATGAGCAGATCATGTCCTGGGCAACATCACGCCCGGAGGTTAGTGCCATGGGTAGTGGGTTGGAAAGACCCCAAAAGAGCCCCCCACCACCACCACCACTTCTAAAAATCTCTGTTGTCCTGTAGGACTGGCACCTTGGCGGGAAATGTGACGTGTGCCTCTGGGGAGCAGGAAGGCATGGGCAACTGGCAGAGGCTGGAAGGAACGTCCTGGTGCCCATCTTGGCTCCCTCCTTCTCACAAGCACAACAGGTAACCATCAGGAGTCGTCGTCCCCCTCCCCGATAGTCTCACCCTGAGGTTCTCCTGGAGAGAGCAGGACAGGGCCAGATGAGGCAGGCAGATTCCCGCAGATTGAGGCTCTTGAGGGGAGTCTGTGCAGAGAGAGCTCCCCTGGCTTTGCGTTTATTCAGATGCAGATTTTTGCTGCCTTAAGAAATAATTTTTTTTCCTTTTAATTACCCCAGGTCATTTGTGGCCAGAACTGCACATTTGTGATTCAAGCAAATGGAACGGTTCTGGCATGCGGAGAAGGGAGCTACGGTCGGCTGGGACAAGGAAATTCCGATGATCTTCATGTGCTCACCGTCATTTCGGCTTTGCAGGGTATGTTGTGTATTTCAGCACTGAACATTTGGCCAGTGTTGCATAGTCGACCAAGTGACTTCGTCATATTTATTCATGAAGGGCTCCATCCCCAAAACTGGGCTCTGGATTATTTCTAGGGCCCAGAGAGAGGCAGCCCCAAGATAGTCCAACATGCCGCAATCAGGAACAATCCAGAAATAAGTTCTCAGAGTCCCTCCTAGGCTCCCTGACAGAGCTTGTGGCAGACCATCTACGGAGAGCAGGGCCTGGCTAAGGTTTGCGTTTGCCACAGCCCTTGGCAGAGGGTGGCCTGGTCCAGCTGGAGAGGAACCCAGAAGGGGCACCACACAGGATTACTAGGGGAAGAATCTGGAGTGTGTTTGGGCCTTGGGAGCAGTGGACGGAAGGAACTATTTATGTTGTCTTGGTTCTTCCACTTGCATGAAGGTTTTTTTTTTTTTTATTGAAAAGTTTTATAAAATTTTACAACAAAACCCCAACCGTCCCCCCTCCTCCCTGCTCCCCTCCTTAACCCTAACCCACGCCCCACCCCCCACCCTTGACTTCCCGGAACATATT
>JANHFM010005018.1:166883-178206 GCA_032468115.1 Grayia smithii | reverse complement strand
TGATTGGTTTAACTCAACGGAAAAAAGAATATTGAATATAGAAGGTCATGATTTATTATATGGATGGCATGCTTATGAATTATTTGATAAAAAAGTGGATGTTGTATTGCACGAAGGTTTTGTTGTCACCCAGCTGGTGACATCTTGTGGTTCTGATGGACATTCCATGGCTTTGACGGAGAGTGGAGAAGTTTTCAGCTGGGGAGATGGAGATTATGGCAAATTGGGACACGGAAACAGCGACCGGCAACGCCGGCCAAGGCAGATAGAAGCTTTGCAAGGAGAAGAAGTGGTCCAGGTACAGCAAAGGGGTCCAAGACTGGATCCCTCCTCAACTCGACAGTTTTTGCAAGAATTGGGGGAATCTTGGCTCTGAATTCGGGCCAGGGGGTTAAAAGTCCAAAATTGTAGCTGGCTTGAAAGAACTCCAAAAGTCTCCAAGAAGCCCCAGGTGGTCATTGGATGCTGTTTTTTCCAGATGTCCTGTGGCTTTAAGCATTCGGCTGTAGTGACTGCAGATGGCAAACTCTTTACATTTGGGAACGGCGACTACGGACGGCTGGGATTAGGGAACACCTCTAACAAGAAGCTTCCCGAAAGGGTGACGGCGCTCGAGGGGTACCAGATTGGAGAGGTTTGACTTTCAGACTAAAATCTCTTCTTTAGAAACGTAATCGGAAAAGCCGGATGTGCCTTCCTTTCACGTCTGCCCCCCAGCTGGCGAGCGAGTCCTCCTGCGGACTTGTGGCTCTGGGACTGGAGACTCTTAAGCAGAAGCTTAACTCTCTCTTAACGACAGGTGGCCTGTGGACTCAATCACACCATCGTCGTATCTACTGACGGTTCCATGGTTTGGGCTTTTGGGGACGGAGACTACGGGAAGCTGGGTCTGGGAAATTCAACTGCAAAGTCCTCACCACAGGTCAGTCCCGCAGCAGTAGCAGCCCCTCGCAGCCCCCTCGCAGCTTTTGTTCCTGGGATGAAATCCAAGGTCTCCCCAGTCTCCCTCCCTCCCTCCCTGCTGGCTTTCATGAGAGCTGAAAGGAGGGTTAATTCGGAGGGGGGGAGGAATGTTATATTGCAGCATTCCTGAGCTGTTCCTCAGGGAAATAACACGGAGTCTCTGCCCATGTTTTCTGCTATCCATGTGCAAATGGATAAAAATAAAATGAATAAAAATAAAAATGAAAAACAAATGAATGCTATTTTAATGGCTTTGAATGCAGTATCTCTGATGCTACCCGTTCTTGTTCTATCTTTTTTTTTTAAATGTTTCCCTTTTTCTCTCTCTCTCTCTCTCTCTCTCTCACACACAGAAAGTAGACATTCTTTGTGGAATAGGAATCAAAAAAGTTGCCTGTGGCACCCAGTTTTCAGTGGCTTTGACAAAGGACGGGCACATCTACACTTTTGGGCAAGGTGAGTCAGCCAAAGTGCTCCCAGCGCTCAGCCTTCGGGTACTGGAGGAGATCTCGCTGGCCCTCGGTGCTCCCCAGGGCTTCCTGCGGCACCTTCAGGGCTCTCCTTTATTCCAGACCGGCTGATCGGCCTGCCGGAAGGACGAGCCCGAAACCACAATCGGCCCCAGCAAGTCCCGGCCCTGTCGGGGGTTTTCGTGGAGGACGTGGCTGTGGGAGCAGAGCACACGCTGGCTCTCTCCTCGGCTGGAGACGTCTATGCCTGGGGCAGCAATTCAGAAGGCCAGGTGTGCACGGGATTCGGGACACGCGAAGGGGGGACACGGAAACGTGTTGCGTCAGAGTCCGGGCAGGTGCCCGGTTGATGCTGCTCTGGCTGAGCACTTCCTTTTCTGAATCTAGCTCGGGTTGGGCCACACCAACCACATCCGGGAGCCCACTCTGATCACCTGTCTGCAAGGGAAGAATATCCGGCAGATCTCGGCTGGGCGATGTCACAGCGCTGCCTGGACCGCCCCGCCGGCCCCCCCTCGAGCACCAGGTACAAGGGCCAGGGGGAGGGGGGCGGTGCTCTTTAGCCAATCAAGCCACCGGGAGGCAGCTTTCTCTCGGCCAGGACACACTACTGGCAGTTGGGCCAGCTTCACTACTGTTGCCCTTCAAGAGGGAAGCAGGCCCACAACAGCAATCAGTGACTCTGACGTATGTTCCCATCTACTTTTCAGCAGCTTTCCCCTCCCCTAAGAGCAGAGACTTTTCTGGTGGGGAGGGGGGCAGTGGCCAGAGGATCGTGCCCCTCTCCTTCTGCGATGGCCCTTATGACAGCCGTTGCGAGAGGACCAGGGGCCGCCCCTCGGTGGGATCGGGGACTGATGGCCTCTTTCTCTCCGCAGGGGTGTCGGTGCCATTGCAGCTGGGTTTGCCAGATGTCATTCCGCCTCAGTACGGGACCCTGAAGGAAGTGAGCATCCACACCGTGCGGGCCAGGCTCCGGCTGCTCTATCACTTCTCCGACCTCATGTATTCTTCGTGGAGATTGCTGAACCTCAGTCCCAATAACCAGGTGAGGCCCCTGTCTCTGCTGCAAAGTTAAATCTCTCTCTCTCCGCACACACCTCTCCAAGGAAACCCACTCAGAGATTTGACAACCTCACTTGATGGCAAGATGGTGGAGCCAGCATCAGGTGCCAGCCTTGGTAGCTCCCGTCTGCAAGGAGTCGTCCTCTGAGCTGTGCTGCTGCCTTCCCAGAGGGACCTCAAGCGTCAGCATTGCCCTCCAGATGTACTGGCCCAGCCAATGTGATTGAGAAAGGGAGGGTGGGCACCGGACCTCAGCCATCTGGAGGGGCCAAACCCAGATGGGGAAAGGGGGCTTTGGGAGGGCCTGGGAGAGGAGTGAGGAAGGCCCTTGAAGGAAGAAAAAGGGGGAGGCTGACCCCCTTTCAGAACCCCCTCCAAGCAGCTCTGTCTCGGGTAAAGCTCTTGGCCTCCCGCTTGTTACAGAGCAGCACATCCCACTACAACGCCGGCACTTGGGGGATCGTCCAAGGGCAGCTGAGGCCGCTGCTGGCACCCCGAGTTTACACGCTGCCCATGGTGCGCTCCATTGGGAAGACGATGGTCCAGGGAAAGAACTATGGTCCCCAGATAACGGTCAAACGGATCTCAACCAGGTCAGCATTTGGGCCCAGGGAAGGGACTCGCAGCCGCTGTGGGTGTGGCAGTGCGCGTTCTGGGCGGCCAACCTCTCCTCCTTCTCTTCCCAAGGGGCCGGAAGTGCAAGCCCATCCTGGTTCAGATCGCCAGGCAGGTGGTCAAGCTGAACGCCTCCGATCTTCGGCTGCCCTCTCGGGCCTGGAAGGTGAAGCTGGTGGGCGAAGGTGCTGACGATGCCGGGGGCGTCTTCGATGACACCATCACAGAAATGTGCCAGGTGCGGCAGGATGCTGGCTGGCATCATTTCCCTTTCAGGCGTCTCCTCTTACGCCTGACCCCTGAAAAGGGAATGAGGACTCGGCTAGATATCAGGCACTCTCCTCCTCCTCCTGGCCAAAATGGAGGGGATGGGCCACATCTTTGCTCTGCCCAATGAAAATTCTGGAGTCGGATATAGCATGTAAATAGTAAATAGGTATTTTGTTCTGGGCCTTGACAGAGTCTATAGAGCAATGCCAGTGGCCGGTCCTTGAGCCAGCTCTGAAGCTGCTCCCAGAGCAGCTGGTGTGCTTCCTCCACACCAACAGGACATTCACCCAGAGCTGTCCAGCATCTGGGCAGCTGATAGTCAGCAATGCCAACTTGGCAAAAAGGATATAAAACATTTGCTAAGGTTTTATAGCTTTTTACAGTCGTATGCCAGGTTCCTAAATGCCAGTTGATTGTTGGGAGACTGGCCAGAGCAAGACTTCACACCTGCTGCTCTCAGAGAAGAACAGCCGCAGCCAACCTCTTGCTGTTGCTGGACTTGCTTTTGGGAGCCATTTAATCATTCAGAAAACCTTTTTTTCCCTTTAATTCATAAGGAACTTGAAACTGGAATTGTAGACCTGCTGATTCCTTCCCCAAACGCAACAGCCGAAGTTGGCTACAACAGGGATCGGTAAGTTAGCTGGCTCCCTTCTGAAAGACACAGAGGGCTTCTGACCAGTTCCAGGCAAGAGGGAGATTTAGTCAGACTATTTCGGAGTTTGTGTTTCTTTGGAAGGTGAGCCCGGAATGGACAGGTTGGTCCCGAGCTATTGGCCACAAGCCCCTGTTGACCCCAAGCACTGCCCCTCCCCACCTTTCTGCCTGCCCACCGGCTGCCCGGGGGAAAGGGGCCCAGGCAGACAGTCCGTCTCCTGGCTCTTCCTTGGCTCTGTGCACTGGGAGCTTCTGCCTGGCCACAGAACTTGGGGATCCTCCCGCTCTCCCTGGGGGGATTGGGGATCTTGTCTCGGGCCAATGGCAGCCTTGCGTCTTGCCAGGCTTCTCTTGAACCCCTCGGCCTGCCTGGATGAGCACCTGATGCAGTTCAAGTTTCTGGGCATCCTGATGGGCGTGGCCATCCGCACCAAGAAGCCCCTGGACCTCCACCTGGCCCCCCTGGTCTGGAAGCAGCTCTGTTGCATCCCGCTCGCCCTGGAGGACCTGGAGGAGGTGGACCTGCTCTACGTGCAGACCCTGAATAGCATTCTTCACATTGAAGACAGCGGCATCACCGAGGAGAACTTCCACGAGGTGAGGGGAGTCCCCACGCTGGTGGCCACTGCCGGGCCCAGCTACGGCCCTCGCTTGCAGGACAGTTGAACTCCTTGGGGGGAGGGGCATGTGAAGGGGAGGGTCTCCAGAAGGGGCTTTTTCTAGGGATTGGGGGGGGAGGGGGTTGAAAGGCAGCACCAAGCAATGCACTGACAAAGAAGCAAAACAGCCATTTTGCGAAGTGCAACCAAAGGCAACTGCTTGATTTGTTTCCTGTTAGATGATTCCTCTAGATTCCTTTATCGGCCAGAGTGCCGATGGCAAAATGGTGCCCATCATTCCCGGTGGGAACAGCATCCCCCTCACCTTCTCAAACCGGAAGGAGTACGTGGAAAGAGCCATAGAGTACCGGCTGCACGAAATGGATCGCCAGGTAAAGCTCAGAGGTGTCTCTCCTTTGCTTTGGGGCAGCCTAATGGGAGGAACACGGTTTAAAGGCTCTTCCCCCAAGATTGAAATAGTTATCCCAATTCCCAGTTTGTCCCCAAAGACAGTTTGTTCCTCCTGCCTGTTTGCGTCTAAGTATTTCTTTGCAGCCACTGAGCTTCCGCTCGTCTTGCAGGTGGCTGCCGTGCGGGAAGGGATGTCCTGGATTGTGCCAGTGCCTCTGCTGTCCCTGCTAACGGCCAAGCAGCTGGAGCAGATGGTCTGCGGCATGCCCGAGATCTCAGTAGATGTGCTGAAGAAGGTGGTGCGCTACCGCGAAGTGGACGAACAACACCAGCTGGTCCAGTGGTTCTGGCACACACTGGAAGAGTTCTCCAACGAGGAGCGGGTGCTTTTCATGAGGTTTGTGTCCGGAAGATCTCGCCTGCCAGCGAACACGGCGGATATTTCTCAGCGGTTCCAAATCATGAAGGTCGATAGGGTAAGATGGCGCTTCTCCCCTCCCGGTTGCTCTGCTGCCAGGGGACCCCTTGCCCTTCAAACAGCCTTTAGTCCACTTCCTGGGTGTCTGAGCAGTCCCCGGGACTCTCTGGCTTTTAAGCCGGGCTCTGCAACTAAGGCCATACCTGGGGAGAGGAGAGGAAGGGGAGCCCCACAAGCTGAGCAGGCAGGACTTGGGATGAGAGGCTGAAGCTCAGCAAAGAGGCTAGAGCAGAATTGCAAGGGCCTGGGACAACATATGCTCCACCCCCAAAAAGCAGGGGTGGGATCTCAAAGAAGCCAGCTTCTTAAACTGGGAACCCTGGGCTTCGACAAAGGCCCACCAACATTCCCCTGCCCACTTTGTGAGGTCCAGCAGGTTTGGGTAGGCCCCTCCGTTGACAAGTGGGGTCCCCCCTGCCTGGCCTAACCTGCCCCCCTCCCTTCTGCTCTTCTCCCTGCCAGCCTTACGACAGCTTGCCTACCTCACAGACTTGCTTCTTTCAACTGCGTCTCCCACCCTACTCTAGTCAGCTCGTCATGGCGGAGCGGCTGCGCTATGCAATCAACAATTGCAGGTCGATCGATATGGACAATTATATGCTGTCCCGAAACGTGGACAATGCCGAGGGCTCCGACACGGACTATTAACTGTGGACAAAAATCCTTTCTCTGTCTCTCTCTGTCTCTCTCTGTCTCTCTCTAAGAATGCCCACACCGGATTTCAGTGCTGACATGGTTTTACGGTAAAGATAGATGTTTTAGGAATATAAACAGTGGCCACCTTTTTAGTTACTCTAAATGTAACAAAATTTAGATGTGTTTATTTTTTGTGACTGTATACAGAAAAATGCAAAAAAGTGAGATCAGTAAAGTTTTCCCCTTTTCCCCCCTTTTTGTTCACTTTTGATAAGTTTGCATGGAGCCTTTCTGGTGCCCTTTGTTGGGAATGGAGCCTTGTTTCCCTTTCCCAGTGAATCTGAAGAGCTGTACATTGTGTATAATTGTTCATTAGAAAGGACAGTTTTACATGAATATTCATATATTTATTTTTGTTTTAATTTGAAATGCCTGTGCAGGGTTCCTTATTCAAATAAAGCAGATTGAAGAAACAAATAGTTCTCTTCTTTAAGGGTCGCTGATGATTATCCTTTTTGTGTGCCTTTGAGTTTTCTTGTTCGTTTTTAATTTCTACATTTCTGTTTTGCTCTCTTTTGGTTTTGCTCACAATTGCCAAAATGAAATTGACATTCCCAAGCAGGGAGGGAGGGAAGGAAAGTTGTACAATATGTACAATATGTACATGTACATATGGAAAAACTATGAGTTGAGATATACAATTCTTGGATTTGTGTTAAAAATCTAGCATGTTTAACTAAAGTAGTACCTGAAAAAGGAAAGATGGTATGTACAAATATTGTCCTTTAATTTAGAAGCTCCATGTCACAAAATAATCCCTGCTACTTTGAGAAATAGAACAGACCACAGGGGTTCATCAGGTGGCCCACTAAAAGGATAGCCTAAATTTTTGTTAGCAAACAGCCACTTTGTAACTTCCATGGCAGGTTTGAGTTTTACGTCTCTCTTGCAACACCCACAGCATCTCAATCCGCAAACAGAAAGAGCAGAGCAGAGCAGACCCCGCCCCTAATGCCACAGCATCCTCTTTAAGCCTCTTTCCAAGGCCCAGCCACCTGGCCGCTTGTCCGGAATCATGTTTGCACTTCTTTCTGCACTGAGAGTCAGGGACGGGCGCATCTTCTGGACTCGCTGCACCCCAGCAGCTGTTATGTTTCTGCAAAAGTCCACATGCAGAGTTTTTAAGGAGTCAGCATGGAGAGCAACCGCTTCCAGGGTCTGGTCAGTGATCAGGACACAGTTTTCCAACTGGAGAGTCCGGAGGCTGGGGCAGCTGTTGAGAAGCAGCACAATGGAACGGTCTGTGACATGGCCACATCCAGAAAGCTTCAGGGACAGCAAGCTGGGGCACCTGAAAGTGGGAGCATGGAGGGTTAGAAGGTGGGGTGGGAATTGGCCACTTGAATCGAAAGCCAGCCCTGCAGCCTCTTCCTTCACCCGGACTTCAGATAAATTCACAGGCACAGACACGATGGCTTGTAAGAATTGTTTTGAATATTGCAAAGCAAAAAGTACCTGGCCATGCCTGACTTGAGAGGGGTGGTAAAGCCTGAACAGAGGCTACGAATTCATTCTATGTTCAGCACCTCAAAAGCTTTTCATGGTTAGCAAGAACTGTAATGGCTGCATTGTCTTTGGAGCAAATTTTAAATTAAGCTGAAAGAGAGAGATTGGCTGATCTCCTTCCTGTTTCACTCCTCCTGGAGTAATTTCTCCTACTTCAGGCTATAGAGGGTTTTTAGTTACCTCTAAAGACTCTAAACCATAAAACAAGCTAAGCAGTTGTGTTGATGTTAACACACTAAGGTAGTTTTCAAGGAACAGGATTAGAGTTTACAATTTCATTTTTTGATTCATGGTGTCTTTCTATTGTCCCCGATACTTGTATTGTGCTTAGTTTAATGGCAGTGGTCAGCTTTTAAAAATAAAATTAATGAAATGTTGAAAAATTACAACTATGATGCTTATGAAGCCCTTTTGACAAAAGTAGTTTTCATTCCCACCCAGGATGAACACAAGAGTCACAAAGAAGTTTAAGAGCCTCAGCATTCACCACGGGGGAGGGGTGTGTGGCTGTCCTTTTGTTCAGAGCAGTGCAAGAGCTAAAACGCTGCATCCCCAAAGTGAGGGAGCAGGAGGAGAAGGGGATAAAAGTCAGATGTCTCCAGCCAGGGGACTAAGCCTCTACTGAAAATACGCTTGGAATGCCTGAGCACGGAGCAGCAGTTGGTGCCACAAATTAGGACACGCAGAACAAGCGTCTTTGAAAACTGAAATGCTCCATTTTATGCTTTTAACAATCCCTGGGGAGGGGAGCATTGGGGACCTTCCTGGGGCATGTAAACAAAACTGCTTTCTTCTCATTTCTTGGGGGCAGACGGCATCCAAAGCCATTCCCACAAGCAGAGCATAACATAGGCTACACGCGCCTAGCAAGCAATATTTTCTTCTTACCTGTTAGAAACCTGGAGTAAAAACTCATTCACGAGGTGTTTGTGTAGGCTGCAGATGTTCCTCTGAAGCTCATTCTTCATCCAATCCTCCACATTGCACACCTTGACTTGGCTGGAATGCCAACAGATGGAGAGGTGGCGCAAGGCCGGTCCCAGGACAAAGTTGTCCTTGGTCAGTTCGGCCGGTGAGTGGAAGTGGAGCAGAGGCCACAGCGAGGGGTCCTGGAAGACCCACAGCAGCCTGCGACACGTCTGGGCCAAACTCTTCCTGCTGTTTTTGTCCAGGAAGGAGAAGAGGTGCAGGAGGCATTCCCAGTTCAGCTCCGTCAGACGCATTGCCCTCGGGTGCCTGTGGAGCAAAGGCAGCAGGCACGGCACAAAGGGCGCTGGGCTTAATCAGCTTCCAAAGGCTCCAGATCCCTTGCACAAATATGGTGTGGAATGGAAGTTATTTTTGGCTGCCAGCTGGGAGAGAAGTTTCAAAAAAGGACAAGGCACCAACCTCCCTTTCGTCTCCCTGTGGAGGGACTCCAGCAGCAGCCCCTTGGCCTTGTTTCAGCCGGTCTGGGCTTCAAAGGGCCACTTGATCATTTAGACCCAGATTGGCAACCTCTACGGAGAGCCTGTCAGCTTCTGCTCAGGTCAATGGGCCTCACCCAGGGCCCAGTTCAAGGGCAGAGAAGCCCCTTTACAGGAGCAGGAAAAGGGCCCAAATTTGGCCTACTTGTGCTGGGGACTAGAAACAGGAGGAGGATGCGACCCAAGAGGACGCTGGGCTTCAGCGTGCTCCAACCCTGGGCAGCTGTCACCAGCAGCTGCAGCGCAAGGCGTGGGACAGAGCAGGATGCCTTGGGTCATCGGTCACCAGACCTGCCTTGAAACTGCAGAAGAGGCCTCCCGGCAAGTCCTCTGACACCCACTTGGAGCTGCTGGGTGCCCCTCAGCTGGCAATGCTGCAGGAAAAAGTGCACACCTGACCCATTCCTGGCTGAACTACCCACAGCTGAGGGCTCTTGGCACTCCTGGGAAGTGGGGCCTGCATTTTCTTTCCTGGGTCGGTGGGGGTGCAGTCTGGCTTTCAGTATCCCAACCCTAAAGCAGCCCAAACACCCAGCAAGGAAGCTCTGAAAGAGTGAAGGGTCCAGCCTGCCAGCTGTGCAAAGGTAGCTCAAATCACAGCTGGCTCAGTTCCGACCTCCAACAAAGCCGCCATGCCCCCATTTCCCAGGTGTTGCTCGAGAGTGAGCGCTAGCCTCCCTGCTCCCGGCAAGGCAAGGCAAGGCTCACCCCACCCGCAGCCCCAGCCCAGAGAAGACAAGACTTCAGAGATAACGTGGAGAGGAATATATTTTAGGAGTTTCAACCATGGGGCACCAACAGTTTCACCAACAAATGCGCTGAAGACAACCACTCACCAAATGTATACATGGAAGTTAAATGGTCAACAAAGAAGCCCCTGGGCTGCACAAGAGCCCGAGAACGCAACACACACTGGAACCAGAAAGAACGCACACTGCGCAGACTGAGCACGAAGCCGGCCTCGTCCTGCTCCTCTACGGGGCCTTCTGGGGCCCCCAGCCTTGAGTGGAGCACTTTGGCAATGCCAACTTCTAACAGAAGCAGGCGACAGAAGGGCCCCAGGAGGAAGCAGGCTGCAGGAGTCCTTCAGGTGACAAGAGCCATGGTGGGCAGGGAGGGGGAGGCCAGAATCTCCAGGGCCGTCTGCCTATTCCTGCCAAGACCCCCTGCGGGGACAGCATACCTGGCATGGCTGCGAAAAAGTCCCCACCCCACAAGAATCCAATACTGTTTTGGGTTGGGCTGCTTCAACTCAGAGCAAAATCCAGCCGATCAACAAATCTCCACCAGGAAGAGAAATCCGTTGTGCTGCCACAACTTGCAGATTCATCTGTCCAATGGCAAAGCCAGGCAGGGATCAAAGGAAGAAGGGCTTCCCTTGTCCTTGCTGGGGGAAGAGTGGCATTGCAGCAGGGAATGGGCATCTACACTGGGCTCGTTACACTGCCAAGACAGGCACCTCGGCCAGACCTTCTGCCTTTGAGCGGTGGAGCTCGTAATAGGGTGGCTCAGGAGAGCCGAGTGCGAGTTAAGCACTGGGCTAACCTGAAGGAGAAAACGCGGCCTCCCTACAGCCCTCTCCTCGAGCAGCCGCCTGGCACAGGGCTACCCATTCTCTCTGGCATCTGTGGGCACACGGAGGGGGGCAGAGGAGGCTCCAGGTGCAAGGAGAGAAGCTGAGCTTCTTCCCCAACCGGCAGTGAGAGATCACCCTCTGCTGGGAAGAGGACCTGCATTCTGGCCGAAGGAAAACTCAGGAAAAGGGTTCAATTGACTGCAATGATACACAACATGGGAATGTGATGTCACAACTGACTCACAAAACAGAACCCAGCTTGGATATTGTGAATATGGGCTTCCTTTTCTCCTGGACCACCTAATTTTGTTTATACCTGTGTGGGGAGGGGGGAGGGGGCAGCAAGTTTTTCAGGGAGTTCCTACAGCTCTTCCATGAGTCTGCAGCTCTGAGTCCGTCTGCCTGGGCACTGCTGGAAACACCGCCTGCCTCTCAGATCCTGGATTTTTATGCCAGAGGAGGGCAGGGCATGCTCCTCCAGACAGGGCCCGCCACTTCTTCCTCCTTGCTGGGGAAGGGGCATGTTCCACCTCATGCCCCCACCCACCCCC
>JANHFM010005018.1:133706-148199 GCA_032468115.1 Grayia smithii | reverse complement strand
GGCTTCCCGGAGGGGTTCTCCCCATCTTGGGGACTTGCGGGGCTCCCGGCGGACCGGACCGCGGTGGCCGCCCGACTCCAGCCCTCGGGACCCCCGAGCGGCAGCTGCCCCGAGGCCGGCAGGGGCCAGGGGGTCTCTCTCCCCACCGCCCGGTCCCTGGGACCCCCTGCCGAAGGCGCCGGCCAGGAGGAGGGCTGGCGTGGCTGCCCCAAAGGCCGGCTGGGTCCCAGACCCCTGGGAGCCTGGGTCTCCCGCTGGGGGCCCCCTGTGGACTGAGCAGTCGGCCAGGGCCCCATCCAGCTGGGCAGGGGCTCCCCGGGCCCCCTTCTGACACAGGGGAGCCCTCCTGTGCTTCAGGGCTGGCGGGCACGTACAGCAAAGTCTCTGGCCGCAGCAGCGCTCCGTGTTGCCAAAACAGCCTCCCCGGCCGGCCGCCGTTCCGTCCCGATGCTGCTTGTTTGTCCTTTGTTGAAGCAGCTCCTCCCTCCGAAGCCCCCAGCCCGGGAAGGGGCCCTGGGGAGCCATTCTGCACGGCCCCCTGGAACAAAAGGGAGGCTGATGGGCACAGCCAGTGGCAAACACACACACACACACACACACACACAGCAGCTCAACGGTCCGAAGCTTCCTTAGCTCTCCTTGGACCTGACCAGTGTTTACCACTTGTAATAATAGGCCACATGTTTCTATGGTCGCTGGAATTGTGTTTTGAAAAGGATAAGCCGGTGCTATTTCAGGAGCCGTCCCGGGATTTTCCTAGCAGGGTCCAGTGCCAGAGCCCTGGCCTCCCCTCCGGCATTCCAGGTGACCCCTACAGCCAGCCTCTCATTGAAACACCTCTTTGACCAAAGACCTAGCCACTAATAAGAGTGGCCGAAACCCAAACCTTAAAATGAATAACTTTGTCCACCTTTCTGATCCTCCCTTATTTTCACTCTAGGCTATAAAAAGAGGCTTCAAACTTCAGAATTAGTTTCCCTTGTTTATTTTGGAGGAGCTGCGGGAGTTGATCTCAGGCTGTGGAAATGCCCACTAAAAACCACATAAAGTGCTGGGTCCCCATTCAGAAGGGTCAGCTGGCATGGCTGCCCTTTGCTCGCCCATCAGGGGCCCTTTTCCTGGGCCCAGGTCAGTCCTAAAGCTTGCAGGGTATCCTGATTGTGATCACTTGTTTAGAGCAATCCCAAAACACCAGGAATCCTTGCAAGGGATCCACTTGCTGGATCCTTTAAAAAGTCTATCAAGAGATAGCATCACCTGGAAAACGGACAGCTCCAGATCTGAGGGCATCGGGTAAGGGAAGACTGCACTGTTTGAACAGGTGCCAAGTCACATTACTTGTGCCATGGGGCAGAATGGGAAGGAAGTATTGGAGGTGAATTTCCAATCCACAATAAAAAAAACACTACTACATTGATATAAAAGAATTAACATCCAAGTGTCTTAAACTATCCTCCATCTTACCCAAACAATGCAAAGAAGGCCCAGGGGAGTGTCAGGTACCTCGCCTCTCGGCCATGCCCTGATGTCAGTTGGCTCTCAGCCATCCCCGTTAGCATCCTTCTCTCCCCACTGAAGTTGGTGTCAGAGATAAAATGGGAATTGGGTGGAATCTGCAGACCTTCTATCAGGCTCTGTTTTGAAACAGATGGTTATAGGTGCAGTGGGCAAACCATCTATCACCCCAAAGAACCTACCGAAAAATAGAATTTCTCCCAGGAGGGTTTCACCTACCCATGCTCAGGACAGGGTTCTCCGGCCAGATCCAAAGGAATCCAGGAGCCAAGAAATCAACCTGGCTGAAATGCTCCTGATCCTTTCGCAGGTGAGATCTGAGGCTCCTGGCTGCCAGTGAAAAGCCCGTACACATACATACACACGCACACACAGCCTACTTTTAATGGTTAAAGAAGAATGATTTATTGCTTTCAGGGCTAAAAATGTTGGGCTCTTTTTATGCCGTTTCTTGTAATGTTTAAGATGACCCTAGGAATAGATTGACATTGAAACACGGTTTTCTCCCTGAAAAATATCGAGCAAGCCTGGGGAATGAGGAGTGGGGTCCCCACCTCCTGTCCCATATTTCCCCCAGAATAGCTTCAGGGTTTATTGGTGGCGGTTGTCGTTTCTGAGCAAGACTGGGGAAGCGAAACTGACCCTCCAAAGGAGATGGCCCCTGAAGGGGGCCCACAGTCAGCCGGGAAGGTCCCCTAAGCAAGGCCAGCGGACGAAGCTCTCCCCAGGAACTGAGGGCTTCGGTCGCAGAGGCTTTTCCTGCATGGTTCTGTGTCTCGAGCAGAACCTCTGGGTTTGTAAAGGAACGCTGTAAAAGTAGGGGAGGCAGGGAAATGTTACAGGCTGCCGTCACCAAGAAGAAGGTGGTTCCTTGAAATGTGGGAACTGATGACCTGCCTGATTCCTCAGGGCTCCATGCAGGATGTCTACACACAGGCCTTTGTCCAGGAAGGCCCCCCAAAACCCCTCCCTCCTGTAAACAAGCCCTAAAGATACACCAGAGGCAGCTAATTGCTGTGGGAACCTGATGGCCCTCCTGGATGGGGTTGTGCTTGGCCTCTGCTTTGGGATCAAGCTAAGGAGGAGCCGAGCTTTCCCACAGCCGGCCCTCTTGCACTTGGTGGGGCCTGGAACGCTCCGGCCAGATCATGGAGCTGGCAGATGCCTGGGCAGCCAAGGCAGGGAGGTGCCCGGTGGCTTCCTCATAAAGGATCACTGCATCAAGATGGACAGAGGGAGCTTGACCAAAGCCACAAATGAATCAGGTTAAGGGTCAAGAGCAGCTGGATTTAATTACCAACTCATTTGCACTTTAGGAAGGCTTCCTGCATGTTGCAGGCTCCATTGCTGTCAAAGAGACAGATCAAGGGCACTGCTGAGCAGCTGAGCAGGCGCTCCACATAAGGAGGCTGAAGATCAAGATCAATATTTAATGCCAGTCCTTCCAAAGCAGTGCGTCTCCACCTCATCAACTTGGAGATACGTGGGCTTCACCTCCCAGAGTTCCCCAGCCATCGTGATGTTGAGAAGTCCTCCTCTAAAGATGCTGAGATGCTTGCAAAGTCTGCGAAGAGGCTCCTGGCAGCTCCTGCGGTGCTCAGAGGGAAGACCTTTCCTTGTGGAGCCTTCCGGGAGGAAAGAGCCAAGAGGGATCCGTGGCTTGACTCATCGACTGATTCAGCCTTGTGATTAACGTGCCGGGTTCCTTCACAGGTGGGTTTGCAGCCCTGTTGTGCAACTTTCTCTGGCTCACGCAGAAGGAGCATTTCTCGTTTGTTCAGCTCATGGATTTTCTCTCCTGGCAGGCCTCCAAGTCACGTCCAAGAACCATGATCTCGTTTGAATGACACCTCTGGTGTGCCGGGGCACTGGACTCCAGCCTGAATTTCACGTGTCTTCCCCCTGTAAGTTTTCCGATGTCCAACATTTCTGCAGGGTTTTTCCACAGAAAATAGAAGACAATGGACAACCTTGACACATTTGGGGAGAAGTGGGTCTGCCCTGTGAAAGGAGCCAAGGCCCTCCCCTCAGGAAACCACTGGCTGCATTTGAAAGTTGTTTGTATTATTGTTGTATTCCCTCTTAGTTTTGGTCTAAGGAACTCAGCGCACCCTCACCCCTCGCAAGGGACCTGCCCAGGTTCAACCAGGGAATGCTGTCACATGGGAAAGCTTGCACTGAACCCCATAAATCTCGCTGGATCAGGTACCAGGAATGGGGGCCGGCGCCTGGTGCTGCCTTCACGTACAGGTCAGGCCATCATCCAAGCGACCCTCTGAGGGTGACCTTGGAGAGGACAAGAAATTTTCCAAAACTCTTTCTGGCTGCCCAGCAGCTCTTCTCAAAGTCACCTTCACAAAGAGTGTGTGCGTGTGGGAGATTAATGGAGGTGTGGCAGACTTGCAGATACATGCGCATGCCTCTCTGGGCTGAGGCTGGGACGTTTGTGTTACCGTGATCCACTCCCCAGCAATTACGCTGCAGCCTCAGGGCCAGAAGAAAACTCACGCGCTTCACCTGACTTGGGGCCCTGAGGAGGCAGGAAAGCCGGCCAGCCCAGTGGACACTCCTGTCCGGAGAAGCACATTTGTGTCCCTAATTAATGGCTGTTTCTTGTTTCAGCCAATACTGTTTATTTCATTCTTCTGTTTTTCCTTCTTCTTGGTGCCAATAAACCTAGAGTCACATTGTGGCCATATAAATACAATAAAGGAACCCTCATCCACATGAACTCTGAAAATGCAGCCTGGGCATCGGTGACTGTATTATACTGGATTTTCTCCCTGCATTGTTTCCCCTCCTGGCTCACTCCAAATGGCAAATTGTGAACACTGATAACATCAGCTAGCAAGTCCTCTGGCCATGCTGCTCAGAATGATGGGAGTTGTAGTCCAGTTCTTCTGAAAAATGACCTGGGGAAGACTACAGGGGACTGTGCATGAGAGATAGATTTTCACGGATTCCATGAAACGCTCCAATTTGTCAAAGAAAGGCATTTAGCATTTTTTGTAGCATGTATTAAAACATTTCCGTACTGTTTCCTATAAAGTATCTCAAACCTATTTACAATCAGGTTTGAGAACAAGAGTAAGAGCTCTGTCAGGAAAAACACTGAACGTAAAACATGGACAGAATATAGGTGGAAAAAAAGAAGAATCGCCTTGCCAGGAAGGTTGAGGAGACCAAGGGCCACAGAGCCCGTCTTGACTCTCAAAGGAGGGAAGAGAGCCTTGCAGAAGAATGCTGTGGCAGTGATCTACCAGAGATGCTATTTATTTTGGTCCATAACCAGATAAAGCAGAGCAAATATAAATTAACTGCAGCAGAGAGAGGAAAAACAAACAAATATCCACAGAGGCTAAGAGGAGGATGAGGATTTGGTCACGTTCAGGAACCCGTTGCTTTTACACGTTCACAGTGGATACACAGAACTTGGCTATTTTCTGTTGCTGAAGGTTTTTAAATGTTGTAAGCCACCTGGAGTCACCTTTGTGTGACTTCAGCGGCTATAAAAAATAGTTTTAATAAAGTTTATAAAACAGCTCTGGGTCCCCGTCTCAGCCACTCCTGCTCACAGAAACTTTTGGCCCTCTGGAGGTCGGGGTGACTCTAGCAGCACCTGGAAGGGCACCTCAAGTTTCCCGGGTAAACCTCTGAAGCCGCCCGAGAGACGTTTCTCTTCCAGCGGAGGCAGAGAAAAGGATTGGTCACAGCTGCCTCACAGCCTCTTTGTTTTCACCCCGTTGCTATTCCTGGGAATCTAACGCTGGAATTGGATGGTTTTCTGTTTTAATGGTATGTTTGAATAACCGCACTGCTAAATTGCTTCTATTTTCCAGGACACTTTTCCAAATTTGAGTTTGGGTGCACTGGAGACACAAATAAAACCAGATTGTTGCTGCAAAACTAGTCATGGACAGAGCAAAAAGAACATGCATCCATCAGTTGCTGGCAGGGAAATAAGAGTTCTGGGGAAAAGATCAGAAAGGGGGAGATTCCAGAATAGCAAAGTGGGAGCTGCAGCTTTGGGGCTGCCAGTCAAAAGGCCCTGCCAGGCCTGGTCCCAGAGCAAAGAGAAGCTGAGGGAGGGAGAGAGATGGGTTGGGGTCTTTGGGAGACTTGCACAGCAATTAAGGATGAAGAGAACCACAGGCTCTCCGGGCACAATGCAGCTTTGGTCTGCTGTTGGGATGAAGGGAATGATCTAGAAGAAAATCTGGGGGGAAAGGCACAGCCTGAGACACAAATGAAAATGCCTACAAAACTTTCCCATCCTTTGCGGGGCCCACTGAAACTGCAGGCAAGGCAGGGAGCAGCATGAAGAGCTGCAGGAGGCTGAAAGAGAAGCGCAGGGAAATGTACCACCCCTCCCCCCCCCATTTGCAGGTGTGCAGAAGGTGTCCTGCCCAGAGCAGCCAAAAGCAACGGCTCTTCCCGATGAAGATTCGGATTAGGGACAACACAGCTGCCCCTGAAGTGGTGGAAGTGCCCAATCTCCGCACACCTGCCCACCTGCCACAAAAGGTGGCACCACAAAAGGAACAAAAAGGGGGGGAGGCGGAGGAGGCCCCGGACGCTGAGCTGGCTCCCCTCCTGATGCTCCAGGGGTTTGTCGGGCACAAAAGTCCCGTCAGTGGCTTGGAATGCGGGGAAAACCCCGAAAGACAAGGAAGTGAAGGCTGAGGGTGATGGGTTTGGGAGTCCGGCCCCTGCAGGGGGGAGAGCGACAGAGGGGCGGCTCCCGGGGCCATCCCAGGGGCCGGTCGTCGGCTGACATCACGGCTCGGGGGTGAGGGCGGAGGCGCCGGGCAGGCAGAGCGAGGATCGCCGCTCGGGCAGCGCACAGGTGCCAAGCCAGGAGGCAGGAGCCGCAGGACGCCCGAGATGCCCGCCTTGCTCGCCGCCCTGCTCGCCCTCCTGCTCCACGCTCGCCTCTGCAGGCCGGCCCCGCTGAACGGTAATGCCTGCCTTGGCGGGCAGGGGTCTTTCTGGGGCTGGGAGGCGACCCCAAGCCAGCCCTGGAGCCCGCCCCCCATCGCTGCGGCTCGCGCTCTCTCCCCCTGGCAAGGGCGCTGCAGGTGCTGGGGGGGGCTTCGGCGCCACGGAAGAGACCGGAGAAACCATCAGATCGGACTGCCGTTTGCCCTGGGACTAGCGCAGAGCGTTTAGTGCCGGCTTCGGACGATGGTTTCAGGAACGGCGACGTCGAGACTTCCAGCCAGAAGCCGGAGAAAGACAAGGCAAATCTCCGGCCGGGCGGCGGGGGGTCTAGAGAGACCACTGCAAGGGTGGAGAGCCTCCTCTGCAGAGACCCTCCCCTTCCCTTCAGGGAGCCGCCTGGCCAAACAGGTGTCGCGCGCACCCCTCCCGCCGGGGCTCAGGACCTCCATCTCCGGGCAGTCGGCCAGCCTGCCTCCAAAGGAGGAAACTCGGTCAGGGCTGGCTTGGAAAAAGTCCCTAAGCCGCGTTTGGTGAAGGGTGCAAAAGGAGCCCCAGAAGGCATCGTGGCATCCTTCGGGTAGAGCCTCAGAGACCCCAAACCCCGGGGGGTCTCAACCTGTAGACGTTGGCCAGGAAGGAAGAACTCAGGATAGGGTCCTTTGTCGTCGTCCCCCCTCCGTTTTTTAGCAGAGTTGAGAGTCCTGAAAAAAGACAGGGGAGGGGAGGGGGAGAAAGGGGGCGCGAGACCACCTGCAGGGTCTCCCTCCCAGACCTGCCTGCAAGAGAAGGCTTGACCCTCCTCGTGCACGCCAGGCACGATGCCACACGAGACGAGAAACCTGGCGCGGTTTCCGAGCAGAACCCCAAAGGGAGGACTGAAGCCACAGCAAAGTCTGCAGAAGTGCCTCTTCTGCTCTTGATTAAAGGCAAATTGGAAGTCTGTCCCAATTCCCAAAAGAGACCCGTGAAGGGAAGGGATGTGGGGGAGAGGAGGGGGGGAGGGAGCAGGTGGGCAGGCAGGGGAACGAGACTCCAAGATGCTCCAGGAAATGTTGAGTTGAGTGAATGGGAGTAATCGGATCTGTCTATTTGGGTCGCTGGCTGTTTCTCCTACTCCCTGTTCCTCCAAAGGGACATTTCCAGAACTGAGGTTGCTGCCTAAAGAGCTTTCCAGAGATCTGTGCAAACAGACCTTGCACCCTGCTTAAACTGTAGGGCCTGCCCGGGGGCAGCTTTTGAAAAGATGGTGGCCATCTAATTTCCAAAATCAGGTTTATTCACTAAACAATGTTTTCAAGAAAAAGAGAGAAAGAAAGACCCTCCAGGCACAAGAGTTCTACTGCAAAGATTCCCTCACGGTTTTATTACCTTTCTGGTTTTGTATAATAGGGGCAAGTTTTAATGCTGCGTTAACATGAAGCTCATGTCCCTTTCATTTTCCTTCCAGGATCAAAGTGGTCCTACATCGGTAAGTCTTCACTTTAATTCATCAGATTACATCATACAGTATTTGGTGGCTCCAAGTCTGATTAGATCCAGGGAGGTTCATAGTCAAATCTACGTGGTGCCGCAATCTGCACAAACCTTCCATTTGTTCATATAAGCTTGCCACTGTGGGCTAAAACAGAGGGGAGGGAGGAGGGCGGCATAATGGATCTGGCTGAGCCACAGTAATCACTTTGGGAAACCCACTAAGACGCTTTTGGCTAGCTTGTGGTTGAGTGTGTTATGGGAACCGAGTAGTTATTTTAATATGCTGGGTGAACCAGATTACCATGCTAAGCCATCATTGGGTGACCTGTTGCATGTTAAGAGACCAGATTGGTTCTATTTTCTTACCCTGGTTTTGTGGAGGGTGAGCCTAACCACCAGGTCTCACAGAAGCTGGCGTTTGTGTCACATGGAGCTACCATGTAGGTCCCTACCAGGTGAACCAGTTGGGTGACTCTACCTGCAGAATCCAGCAGGTGGGTAATATCAGCTGCTGCCTGGTGACAGGTGAGGCTTGAATTAAGACCGGTCTGGATCAGTGGTGAAATCCAATTTTTTTTACTACTGGTTCTGTGGGCGTGGCTTGGTGGGCGTGGTGTGGCTTAGTGGGTGTGACTTAGTGAATATGGCAGGGGAAGGATACTGCAAAATCCCCATTCCCACCCCACTCTGGGGCCAGCCAGAGGTGGTATTTACTGATTCTCTGAACTAGTGAAAATTTCCGCTACCGCTTCTCCAGAACCTGTCAGAACCTGCTGGATTTCGCCCCTGGTCTGGATGGAGCATGTCGGAGCCTGGGGCTTCTCTAGCCCACCTCGGACAGCATAGGCTGGGGTTTGAGCGCATGGATGTAGGGAACTAACACAATCCCCACCTTGTCTCAGAACCCCACAGGGAAGACACTCAGATCTTCCAGGTCTAACTTGGCCACTGGAGCAGGGTGGGCGTCCCATAGATTGCAGCCATCTCTGATGCAGACAGAGCTTTGGGGCCCCACTTGAGAAAGGGGCTTCCTCTCTTAGCCCAGAAGCTACCAGTTATCCAATCCAAATTTCACATGCCTGCATCCACCGCCTCCCCTTCCGTACACAGCCTGTCAGGCAAACCCTTTCAGGGGAACAATCTAAGCTTGGACGGTGCTACAAATTGCTCCTTGCTCCTCCCGCTGGGGACCCCACGTTCATCTGAATGCAGCGTCCTCGTGACCCAGGTGCGGCAGAAGATACCGTGGTTGTCCTGAGAGACTCCAATTGAAGTTCAGCAGGGGCTCCTGGCTACTAAAAGAAGGTCACTCCCAAGTCAGATCCGAACCTTCTTTCCCTGCAGCTCACATAAGAAACTGTGTGGCCTTAAAAGAAGGAGCTTCCTGGGGGAAAAAAGGGTTTGTGTAGGAACATCCAATTCTTAGAAATGGCATGACTAGGTATCTCCCAGTTCAACGATGAATCAATGCCGAAAGTGCAGAATATGCAACTCTGCTGATGAGGCAAGATAGAAACTGTTTGCTCCTCAGATTTTTTCTTGCCCAAAGAACTCAGATGCCAAGGTTTTCTCTTGATCCTCTGGTTTTATCCTGACCATCATCTCCCTCAGATGTGGGACAGGCTGGGAGAGAGAGAGAGAGAGAGAGAGAGAGAGAGACTGGCTCAAGAGGGATTTGAAAGTGGATCTTCCCAATTCTTTCCCCTGACTTCTTCTCAAGCACTTGATAGTCACGCAGTCCAGGGGGTCTTTGTGCTGGCAGCCAGTTGCAGGGTCTTCATTGTCTGCTTGAAGCCCTGGTGCCTGCTGGCCTTCTGTGGCAAGGGGTGGAGGCTGAGTGGGGGAAGGGACCCATGGAATGATATCCTGACCATTTGAAGGTCTTGCTGTCCTAGGTCCTGATGGAGAAAAAGTGTGGCCAAAGAAGTACCCCTTTTGTGGAGGAGTCTTCCAGTCTCCCATTGACTTCCACAATGACATCCTCCACTATGACTCCACTCTTCTGCCAGTAGAACTGGAAGGCTACAATGTCTCTTCTGATGTCAAGTTCCTTTTGACCAATAATGGGCATTCAGGTAACAGCAGCTAACCGTGATGGAGGAGGGAGATTCGGTCGGAACCCAAAGGGCCATGAGCATGACTAATCAAGCCATATCCTTGGCCTCCAGATGTTCTTCACAGGCCATGCTAACTAGGGATCACAGCATTGATGTTCCCACAGCTGGAGGCACAAAGCTGGGGTAGCCCTGGTTTTCAACGTTTAAGCCTTAAAGAAAGACCATTACTGGCATTTTCCAAAGTTGAAGTATCTCCTGGGTGCCTAATGCTGCCATGCTTCCCCTCCGTCTTTTCTCTCCTTTCTTCTTCTGTAGTAAAAATGAATCTGTCTTCGGCCATGCGTATCCGGAATTTCTCCTTCCAGTACTTGGCAGCGCAACTCCACTTACACTGGGGAAATAGGAACAAGCAGGAAGGATCTGAGCACACAATCAGCGGGAGGCATTTTGCTGCTGAAGTAAGATAATCTGGCCCTTTGGCACGACCTCTGCACTTAAGGCCAAGCCAGGAAACGGGGCATCAGTTTTCCAAAGCTAGAGATGGTTTTCCTTTCTGTGGGATCCAGCATGCCATTGCATGAGATCTTTTCATGGTTTCCATCTTGAATAGAAGAGTTGCTGTGACTGGTTGGGTTGAGATAACAGCTGTCTTGCTCCTAGCACCTCCAGATGTCTTGAGGTTTGGTTGCTGTGGCCCCCAGCTTCCTTCCTCAGATGTCCAAAGTCAATGAACAGGAGAGGCTGCCTAGGCAGCAGTGTTTCTCAGCCTAGCCAACCTGAGGATGGGTGGACTTCAACTCTCAGAACCCTGTTGGTTGGGGAATTCTGGGAGTTGAAGTCCACCCATCTTCAGGTTGCCCAGGTTGAGAAACGCTGCCCCAAAGGTGCTCCCTTACCCTTTTCTTTCTCTTCTTCTCTCCAAGCCCTCCTGAGCACCCTTTGACCAACACAAAATCCTGGGGGCTTTCTCCAAACTTTGTTCTTCAAGAACCTGCATCAACCTTCACTCTTTTCCCCGATTTGTTCCTTCCTCCAACAAACTTCCCATTTGCAAACAGCTAATCATCATATAAGCAAATTAAAAAGCAGCCTTTTTCCCCTCCTTACAAATTGCTGCGTGGGATAAAATTAGCAGACGAGCAGCAGGGAGACCGAGACTCCTGTTCTCTTGCCTGGGAAGTCATCTTGATCAGCTCATCCATTCTGTGTCTCTAGTTGCATCATCCCAGTTTTCATGGGCGTCCCGGAGAACGGCCTCCATAGGACCCTGGCACAATGGGCGGATCCAGCCACGAATTGTCATTATCCTCAATTCCTCCAATTCATAACCACAACATTGTTTCATGTCTCGGACTAATTATAAGTCTAGGAAAGGCCTGGGATGCCCCGAAGGTCATCAACAAAGACAAAAGACCTCCGTTCAGGGCTCAGCAAAGGGAACTGGGAGGCCTGGCTGTTACGACCCTGGTTCTCCCAGCTATTAAGCCTTAGAAATCCCAGTTATCATTTCCTTCTCCCTTTGCAGCTGCATATTGTCCATTACAACTCTGACCGGTATCTAGATCTGAAATCGGCAGTTGACAAGCCCAACGGGCTGGCAGTCTTGGCAATCCTGATTGAGGTAAGGCTTCCTTCTCCCCTGGTGGTTTCAGAGGACTCTTCCTGCCAGGATCTCGATAGCCCCAAGGGCATCCTTTCCATGGGTGAAACTGGCCCATCCTTCTCTCCTGCTGAAGGACCCTTGTTCTTCTCTCCCTGGTTTCATAGAAGCGTCTGTGAAGCCACCAGCTGAATTTTTAGTGTAGGCAAAGAAATCCCACAGCGCAAGATATGATTATTATTCTAGCAAGAGCAGCTGAGGACTCTCTGAAAGCAGATGTAAAGTCAGGAGGGTAGATTTGACCTGAAATAAAATCACTGCTGCCCACAAAATCGTCCATTCATTTGCTCAACAAATGGAGGCATAAATCAAAGTGCTGGACCAGATTAAAAGGATTCGGCTTCCCAGACAGAAACCCAAATGCCTCTCCTGGGTCACTTCACAATCAGCTGCTGAGCCCCTGAATTTGCACCCCTCTCCATTATGTGGGTGCCCAAGGGGCTTTTCCTGCAGGATTGTGCCCTGTGGTTTAGATGCCCCCTCCTTCTCTGAGGCCCACTGGTGGCCACGCGTGTGCTTGGCAGGGACTGCAAGGTTATTCCAATAGGAAATGACCCCTGTCCATTTTGTTACAGGAGGGAGAGTTCAATCCATCCTTTGAAAAGATCTTCAGTCATTTCCAACATGTGAAATACAAAGGTAGGAAAGAATTTGTGACTGAGAAGACACCCTGAGCAGCCAAGGGAAGTCCTTATTAGGGCAATTAATCCCTTGCTTTTTGTGTCAAGTTAA
This sequence comes from Grayia smithii, assembly GCA_032468115.1. NCBI lineage: Eukaryota > Metazoa > Chordata > Lepidosauria > Squamata > Grayiidae > Grayia > Grayia smithii. The sequence continues at coordinate 135,821 of JANHFM010005018.1, read as the reverse complement.
TTTGCAATATAGACAGTTGCAGTGTGTGTGTGTGTGTGTGTGTGTGTGTGTGTGTATACACACACACAGATATACATGCACACACATACCAATCTGACTTACAAAATACAAGAATGAGGCAGAAGAGACTAAACTGTTTACAAGGAAGCTGCAGTCAGGACTGGGTATTTTCTGCCAGTCTTTGATCCTCTGAGCTCGCTCTCTGTCTCTCTCTCTCTCTGTCTCTCTCTGTCTCTCTCTCTCCCTCTCTCTCTGGTTGTCTGACTCACCGTCCAGATCTTCTCTGCCCAAATGATAGTAAACAAACTTTGAACTCCAACATTTGCCCAGATGACAAAAGCACCACCTCAGCCACATGCGGCTTTTCAGCAGGGGCCACATGGACTGGCTGGGCTGGCCTCGGTCTTTAGAGCAAAACATCTGGATTTTTTGGCTGGATGTAACCTCACCCCCTGCCAGGGCTGGCTGCAGAAAGTCCTAACTAAGTTGGCCAAGTTGAATTAATTGAAAGTTTAAAGAAAAGGGCAAGATAAATATTTAGGGAATGTTCCATCCAGAATCAAAATTGATAGATGCAATTCACTGCTTTAGTCCAGCTGATGAAGCGGCTGCTTTCTTTCAGATCAAGAAGCGATTGTTCCTGGTTTCAATGTCCGAGATTTGCTCCCAGAGAGACTGGACGACTACTACCGCTACGAAGGATCTTTGACCACACCGCCATGCTACCCAAGTGTCCTCTGGACAGTTTTCCGAAAACCTGTAGAAGTTTCAGTGGAACAGGCAAGTTCCAGAAAGCACAAATTACATTCAGGAAATGGAAGCAATTTTGCAGGGAACGCAGGGAAAAGTATAATTCCCTTCAGGGCTTTCCAGGGCCCTGATAAAGGCCGATAATGTAACAGATGTTTCTTCCTTCAGGATTTAATTCCCTAAAAATAAAACTATCCAAGTTAATTTAACTGGGAGCCACAGAATGAATGAAATAATGAATATATCATATAATTGTAGCACCCTTTCTATTTTCCACAGTCCATTCCCTTTATAAGAATCAGACCAATTCAGATTGTTCTTAACTCTAGATTTTTGCAGAATTAAGAAAAACAGCCTTTTTATACAGTTGTTTCCACTGCAATCAATGGTCCAAGCACCTCGCCCTATAAGCCGTGGCAACCTTCATCTGGGAAAAGACACTTGCTGCTCCTCTCCTTCTGCAGATGCCATTGCTAACCGGAGAATCTTCCCTCACAGCTGCTGGCGCTCGAAACCACACTCTACTGCACAGAGTCAAACGACCCAGCCCCTCTTGAAATGGTGGACAACTTCCGGAGAGTTCAGGAATTTGACGAGAGGATGGTTTCCGTCTCCTTCCGACAAGGTAGGCCAGAGAAAATGCCCCCTACCAAGAGGATTGATCATGATGAGGGCGGCTTAGGCTGACTTGAATGAGAGCATCCCAAAGGTGCTTTTTCCAGAAGGCAACTGGACTTTCCCTTGAAAACATTTTGCTTCTCATGCAAGAAGCTTCTTTGGTTTGAACAGTTCTACAGTTAGAATGGCAGAAGCTTCTTGGATGAGAAGCAAAACGTTTTCAAAGAAAAAAAAACCCGTGAAAGTCCACTTGCCTTCTGGAAAAAGCACCTTTGGGACAACCATAACCCAGGGGATTGAGAATCTCCATAGACCTTTGGTTGGATTTAGTTTACAGGCCAAGTGGGCAAGGCTGGCACCCAGGGTCAGCCATGTGGGAGGCTACAAAGCACAGTCCACCCTGCTGTGTCTGTAAAGGCTGGTAATTATACCGTAGACTTTCTCTAAAAATACGGATTCCAACTTCAGCTTCAAAACAATAACATCTGCATAGAATCACAAGGTACTTTTGGATGAATTTGGAAATGAACCTTAGAATTAAAGATGCCCAGATGGAGGGCTGTCCCCCAGGCTGCCCCAAGAGTCTTTGGTCATCAGAGGTCCTTTAGAACATTTGATAAAACCAGGAATAAAATTTGGGGGTGTGGGTGGATGGGGCTGTCCCACATAGGCTGGGTAGATTTCATTTACATAGAAGGAAAAACATACCTGTTTCCCTTCGATGCTGCTTTTTAAAAGAGTCCCAAT